>NJDD01008025.1:63738-74751 GCA_002245505.1 Calephelis nemesis | reverse complement strand
ATTCACATTTTTAGAATGGAATTCGTCGGCTTGAGACGAAAGGTTACAGGTTCAAATCCTGTCTGGGGCGAAATTTTTTCTTTCTTTAAGATTTATAGAAATTTATCCCACGCACAGGGCAAGTGCTAAAAAAATAAAAAAATAAAAATTCGATACATGTAGATGTGTCGCTTTCCTATGCCCGGATGTTAAGCCTTTTGTGCAAGTCTACCGGCTACCCTATTCTCAAGACCGGATAATGACAGCGTCATTATGCGAGTAGGAAAATGTATGGCGGTGGATCACTGCCCTGCTAAGTAAGTAACATTCAATGTGTAAATCTTAAATTATTATTAACTGGCTGTTGTCCGTAGCATCGTCCGTTTTTTCACAGGTACCCATTCCGCGATCGCTGCTAAAAGTAGCCTTTATGTTAATTTAGGTCGCAATCTATCTGTTTTCCAAATTTCAGACAAATCCGTTTAGCCATTCGAGCGTGAAAGTGTAATAAACATCCATAACTCACACTCACAAACTTTCGCATTTATTATATTTGTAGGAAGTGTAATAATTTGAGATTTTTCTATTTTCTATTATTGATCCATCTTTGCAGTTAGATCTGATATAACTTACAGGAAAGAGCTCAGTACGAGAAAAATAGGTGCTCTGTCGTCTCTGTGATTGGCAGACATGCTGACAGTGATACCTGACACTAAGTAATTGCTATCCTCTTAGAGCTTTTTACCACAGGAAAGGTTTTAGGAATTAAGTTTTTTCGGTTTTCCTTCGTGTTTTATTCGTTATTAATTTATTTATTGCTGCAACTAATCCTATCCTATTAGTTATAAAAATGCAAAAGTTTGTATGTTTGTTTGTTACCTCTTCACGCAAAATCTGCTGAACCGGTTTTCACGAAATTTGGCACACACATAGAAGGTAACTTGGATTTGCACATAGGATAGCTTTTATCCCGAAAAAATGTTCTTGTGGGACCTTTACCCTCGCAAGCGACGCCGCGAGTAAAAGCTAGTTTAAAATATAATATTAATATAAAAAGAAAAGTTTCTTGGCGTGTTCATTGCCTACTAATTAATGCTAAAGCCACTGGCCAAAATAATATAAGATTTGAATCTAATAAGTAAAGCGCGATATTGAGTAATACCAAATACAACTTTTAATCACATAATAAGACCTAGAATAAAATAAATTTCGTAGGCAAAAGGCCCGGTAAACATTTGTATATATTATACATAATAATAAATATCTCTAGAAAAACTATATAAATTGAACCTAACTCCAAAGTAAGCAAATTATATGCTTGTGTTTTAATCAAGCTACATTAATACATAAAAATACCCACACAGATTACGGAATAAATTTAATAAACACCCAGACCCGGAAATGCAGACCTAGATGTTCATCGTACAAGGGGGCAGACAGCCCCCGTCAGAAATCGATCTCGGTGTGTGGTTGGAGGTAGGCGTGTACGTTAACCCCTCGACCAACGGGGTGTCTAAGACGGTTATATAACTTCGAACAAAACTAAATTAATTTCTAAAATATTCGAAGATCGCCTTATCTATAAAAAGCGATCTCTTTCAGATAACCTAAGTTCAAAAGGCCATCGAAAAAATTAAAATGACATTGTTTTGAAAGAAATATTTTAACAAATCATATAGAAAAAAGTTAGTGAGGGACAAGAAATTATTCTCCATTGGATATCCTAAAAGATAACAAGGGCCTTGTTACCTACAATACAATTAAATTACAAATGTCCCTTTTTCTCACTGACCTACTTTTATATTAAACGCTTTTCCAATCGATCAAAACGGTTCTTAAAATTAAATATTATGGACTAAAGGGACCATTTTACTTTATTTCTATAGGTTTGGTTTAGCAATTACTGAGAAGTCGGTTTTGTTGAGAGTACGTAATTTGATTACTTGATTTTAGTATATAATAAATAAAAATTATATTACTGACTACCAAACCAAAAGTAACTAAACAAATATGGAGATACAAAAGAGTTTATAAATTATATTCTAAATTTCAATTCCTTGTAACTGAAGTTTAGTTGTTTTTGAAAAAACAAATACAGTTCACTTGATTTTTTTTTCCTTGTAAGTAAAAAACTAGATTCACGTCCATATCTACGTGGGAGTAGGCAGAGGCACAATCAGGACAACCACGGCTAGCCGAAGACACTAAGTCCCACAATGTGATAGGTGGCAAGCCTATCACCAAACGGGCACATATCCAATCCCTGAAAATTTTTATAAGAAAATTGAAAAAATATGTTTTCTGTTTTTTCAGTGTATTAGACGCTGAATCAAGCAGATAGTTTATTATCATTAATGAAATAAATTAAATCCAGGGTTCAGCTAAGTACCTACCGACGCCAAAATGTGTCTTTTTAAAATTATGAAACATCGTTAATGACTAACTTCTTCTTAATTTTAGAATTTAATAAAACACGATGTACATTATTTACTTACGGACAATACCTGTAATCTATTAAAGATAAGAGATAGGACTACAACAACACCTTAGCAATTAACTCTCTCTAGCTGCAGTAAGTAATTGAAATCGGCCGTAATATCGATATTGATTTTTTAAATAGGTAAACGCCCTAGCTTTTAATGGGACTGAGAATATGAACTGCATATTTTAATATTTACATCTACACCGAGGGACCGAAAAAAAAATATGATCATAGTTTCATTCGTAATTACCAATTGAATTTCATGTTTAAATTGAGTGAAATTAGTCAATTTTGGAAGCATTTTGTACAGTTTTGTTTAGTAAAAGTGCAGAACGAAATAATCACAAAAAAATTGTAGGGTTAGATTTAACTTGTATAACTTGTCTAGAGATATTTATTTATTTCCTCGTTGCCACCAAATGTTAATAAAGGAGCTTGATTAATGAAGCCACTGTGTTACTCAAGACCCTGGCATGACTTTCTTTGACGACTTATAACTAATTTTGAATAATTTGAGCCCGATTTTGTTAAATTGGGTAGCTTGATGCAAATTTCAACTTTGTCAAATGGCAATTAATATTAACACGAAATTACATATACTCGTAATTATAACAAATAAATAAATATCCCTGGACAAGTCACACAAATTGAATCTAACCCCAAAGTAAGCAAATTATATGCTTGTGTTATGGGTGTTAGTCAACGATACTGATACATAGAAATACTTAAATAGATACCAGAATAAATTTAAACACCTAGGTCCGGAAATGTAGACATCTAAATGTTCGTCACACAAATGCTTGCCCCCGTCGGGAATCGAACCCAAACCTCGCAGTTGCTCGATGTAGTTAGACGTGTACGCTAGCCACTTGACCAACGAGGTAGTCTATAACAGTATAAATTATGCATAATACGAAGATTATTTAAAACTAATTCAAACAGCGGGGAACATACTTTTTGAGCTACACAGTAAACAAGCTTCTAGAAATAGACACAGGACACGTTCATGGACAATGGCACAAATAGGTCAACGGTATTGGTCCGATAACTCATTGACACATAACAGAAATGTAAACCATTGTAGGTTTATTTATAGACTGGTAGAAACTGCAACTACTTCTAAAACACACTAATAATATTCAGCTGCTTGGCTAAATTTTACTATGATAAAGATACGAGAATATATACAGTAATATATACAGTGTTTTATCTTCATACAAACGGGCAAAAACGCGTTTACCTACACATGTAGCTGCACCTAAGGTTCGGTATGCACTCGGTATAACATCATTCGCGGTTGCAGTGACGTACGGGCGATGTCAGCGTTTTTTTTTGGTTTTGTAATGTTGTTTTGGTTTAATAATACCACGCATTTACTTCATGTTGCAAAGAACAATTATAGACTACATTGTGCGGTTTTTGAGCTTTGCTTGAGTGGATATGGATGAATTTTTATGAAATTTGATAATCAAAAATAAATTTTGTAATTGACACTACTGCATTTCATTTGTTGAACATTTACTATTCATTAGATGATGTTTTACATACATATTTAGTAAGAAATTAAAGCCGATGAATTTCTGACATTGAAGGTACGCAGCCCTATCGCGTGTTGATGGCCTTGGCGCACCACACGGCTATAGGTGTTTATTACAAATACAGCACAGAGTTACACTACTGTATCTTACATCACAGCTAAGTATTAAATATATATATTCTTAAAAACAAAGCCAGGTTTGCTTTTTTTTATAATTCGAGAACGTGGTTTTTGCAGTTTCACTGCCCGTAATCATTCTAGAATACCGTTGAGGTATCCATAGATCTCTTACTATTCCATATTAATACAGAAATTAATGATTTGTTGCGTAGTGGGTCGATCACAAATGTTGCCAAGTCTCAAATAGGTACTTTACACCAACACAGGAAGTTGATGACTATTTTAAACTTGTGCGGGGTAAAGAAACTGCGCTATAATTTACCGCAAATCGCAGTAGTAGATATACATATGTTTAAGTTATAGCATATTTCAGTTAAACTTTCGATAATTTCATTTTTAACCAACTTTGAGAAAAGGAGGAAGTTATATGTTCGACTCCTATATTTTTTATGTAAATATGCAAATCGATTTCTTCGTCATTTTTGAACTGACTACAAAAAATTTTTTTTATATTGCATATAGCCCATTTTCATCAAGTCTAAATCTGATGACGGAATCCCAGATGAGAGGAAAGGAGGAGGAATGAAAGTCGTTTTTTGCAGTCTCAATGCTCTATAATTAAAATATATTCTAAGTCACCGATTTTAAATCTTTATCATATTCCCACTTCTTTTACAATTTTTAAATATTTAATTTACGTCAAATTGTGAGACTTAGTATCTTGGCTGATGGTGGGTGCCTTGGTTGCGCCTCTGCCTTCCTCTTCAGGGAAATGGGAGTGAAAACACTGTTTTAAGTATACAAGGTGTATGATTTAAAATAAAAATGATATGTACTAGCTAATTAATCGAACACTGTACCACCTTCTTTTTTTCAAACCGTCCAAGGACATATTGAAATAAATATACAATATTTTTAAAAAATCTGTTCAACCGCTTAGGAGAAAAGTCGCAAAACCGAGCACAGAACAATAATTGTTCATTAAAATTTCCCCGCTAGCATTTAGTATTATATAAAATTTGTATTCAGAATGATATATTATATATTGTGCAATACCTCCGGTTACGCAGATCTTTTTAAAACTTTATTCTATGCATAAAGATAATTGCAGAAATATTATAATCTATATAGCATAGGCTAAACAGCATCTGCATAGGTATCGTGGACATAACATGGATGCCCACAACCCTAATATAATTGCGACGTCACACCTTCGTGATATATTTAGAACGATAATCTCAGAAATATGATGTACAGTTTTATCTAATTACGTGGGTACATCCAACGGCTTTTTAAACGTGACACTAACAATATACAAAATTTTGACCCATGCGTCACATATTTTCTAAAAAACTAAGTATCTTCACGCCCATATCTCTAAAAGCAGGCAGAGATACAACCACCACTAACCGAGGACATATATTTAAACCTAGAATGTAGGTAGCATATCGCCAACAGAGCTAGTATCCAATCCCGAACCACGTTGATTTTATTAAAATAGCAAGGAAACCACATTTCAGTATTTGTTAAAAATTTCTTTTTTTTTAAATGCTCTGTGCTTATTATGAGCGAGTTCAACTCCAATATTTAATTCAGAACTATATACGTGCTTAACTCCGAAACATTCCCAAAGCATAATTAAAATAACACAAACACACAAATCACTGATACCAGTTGAGTGTTTGTCAATTATGTTATGTAAATAACATTTTATAACGACTTGAAATCCTTGCTTCGTGCAAACAAAATTGATTGTGACATATCGTGACATAAAAGTCCCCAAGGGCACATCGTCAGTGAATATTGACCAGCAGTTGCATTTAATTGAAGCCCTAGTAATCTAGTATCACAATGTCAAGGAATATTGAAGCATACTTTATTAATATTTAAGTTTGTACTTGAAACATTGGTGGTAATTCTGTTGAGCACTAACTTATTTTAAATGTCTTTCTCCAATTAAACGAAAAGAAAAGGAATGAAACATTTTAGAAATGTCACATTAGTCTGGATACGTAGACTTGTGACGTTTTTAATCAACCTTTTTCTGAAGAATATATTAAAATTCAGTGGAAAGGGCATTTACAAACTAGTTTAACAGTACTAAACGTGTTTTGTCTCTTTCTATTACTATCGTGGAAAAAAATAGCGATAACTTAAACTTACTTTAGTAAGTGTGCAACTAAATTGCATATATCTACCTTAATAATTTAGGCGTCGTATAACTGCTACAAACCTACTTTTATTTCACCTAACGTCATCTAGGTACAAAAACATATTATGAATGATTAAATACCATTCAAAAACTACTCATCGGATCATGATTAAAATATAGGATAAACTCTGAATCATGATTCATGACCTGTCTCACGAAAAAATAATCATCAAAGTAATGTAAGTTCGTATGTTTATCACGCATAATTAACAAACTATGCGGAACAGAAAAAATAAAAAGAAGTATTGGTAAAAGGAGGAACTTTTCAGAGTTGCAAAAATCTATTTTATAGGTGAATCTTTTCTAAACTAAATAATCTTTATATTGCGTTGGTCGAAGATGCTCACGTAGAGAAAAAAATGTCGTATCGTGTTATGTGTATTTTATAGTATACAAAGACAAACAAGCAGACAAATTTCTTGCTAAAAAATACACTTCGCAATGCATTTTAAAAATTCAGATAAGCAAATAAGCAGCAGTTCCTGATGGTAAGAGAAAACCGTAGCTTACAGACACCACAGATGTCATAGGTGCGTCGCTGTCCTGTGACCGCGATTTTAGTGTTTTTGTATTAGTCTACCATATCCTCGGTACGAAAACACGATAACTTTATTATGGCGCTAGGAAATAGTAATAGATAAACCTTTGGACCTCGACTATAGCGCTAGGAAATAGTAATAGATAAACCTTGGACCCCTACCCGGACAATTTCCTGCACAGCACTAGTACTTAGTAAACAGTGATCTTGCTGTTACTAACAGGGAGACATTTTAACCCGTTATCGCCACTTACGATCTGCTTGGCGAATAGGAAAATTGTTTATTTTACTACGCGAACCCGGACCAACAAGTGAAATACGGAAGAAGGTCATGGTAATAAATATACAGTGTAAATGACAGCTTAACGAAATATGAAACCATGGATTCTGCACATGATAGTCATGCATAAGTAGTTGTAATTTTGAATCGGAAATTTCATGATTTTTTTAATTTTTTTGTATTATTTTTTATTGATTTTACTATTATTTCATTAATACCATCTCACGCATTCCAGTTTTTATTTATTATCAAAGAAATAAGACATTTTTACTAAAAACAGCAATGTAATAAAACAGCGTATGAATGCATACACTTTGTTCGCTATACATTGCGGACTGAAAAACTGTTAAATATTCAACCACTTGTTTCAGACAAAAACTGTAAAAAGAGTTTTAATGTCTGATATGTACTAAACCACCACATACATTTTTGTTACGGTGTCAAATACACCCTGTATATTGCATTTAGGTGTAATATTTATTTATCGAACGATTGGAGTATTCTTATTTTGCCACCAAATATTCACCAGGCGCGGGTTAGAGACAGGGGTAGGCATATGTGTGATGAACATATGAGTCTAACTTGTATATAAGTTGTATTTGGGTGTATCCTATGCACAAGGAAACACACATACACACATATATTCGTGATAAATCCCTTGCCAGCAGGCATAGAGCATCGAGTGCCAAGTGACAGGACCTGCCTAACTTCTATCACATTCATGTTTTTTTTCAAACTAACACGCCGGTTTTTGAGACTCTTGACAGAAACCTCGGACGAAATAAATAAATAAATATCCCTGGACAAGTTACACAAACTGAATCTAATCCAGAGTAAGCAAATTATATGATTTTGTTATGAGTGTTGTTTATCAACGATTCTAATACATAGAAATACTTGAATAGATACCAGAATATATTTAATAAGCAACAAGACCCGTAAATGAATACATCTAACTGTTCATCACAAAAATGCCTGTCCCAGTCAGGAATCGAATCCGATCTTCGAAGTTAGTCAGTGCAATTATACGTGTACACTTTCTAAATACATTTCATGTCCGTATAAAGTCTTTTAAAGTTATAAAACAAATTTGTGGACATTCAATTATGTGAAGCCTTGAACTACAAAATGCTTCAATATTTCGTGCAAAAATATTTTAAAAGAAGGTCACTGAAACAAAGTCATATAAAATGCCGTAGAGGCGTAGCGCGTAGCACCGCACGTAGCTGATTATCCGTCACGTTAACCCTGACGCGATAATTAAATGGGCTACAGAATTTATGAAAATGCTTTTATTTAACTTATAAAACGCTCATTAAACGCTATGCTTATTTCAGCATTGTTTAGGGACTCGCTTGCTTTATATTTTTAAATAAAGAAACACTTATACTGTTTAACGTATCACTTATAATTTATTGTTTTGTAAACAGCCTACAGGTTTCGCTTAAACAGCATCAGGGCTAAAACTTATACTAATAAATAATGTTTTTGATTTTTTACAAAACTTACCATAATAAACTATAATTTTGATTTTTTACAAATCAAAAATATTGTTAAAAAGTTTAAGTGACATACTTCATTTATTAATCTCATTATAATATACTCAGAGGAGCTTAAATACACTTAACGCAATAAATTTATGACTTTCTTAATAAATTTGCCAAAACCAATATTAAAAACCTACCTTAAAAATACCATATAACTAACAAATAACTATTCAAATAAACCACCTCGAAGCATTCCTGGTGCAAAAGTATCCATGACACTAGACATACACGGATAAAATCACGACCATCCCTGAGGCAAGAGTTATATTCCCTACAAAGGCAGACACATTCACAGGATACATTTAATACGAAGTAATTTTATTTAAAGTCTTCAAGATAAGTTATTTCACACATGTAATTGAATTCCTCTAGTGTTAAATTAACTTATGTCAGTCTTATCCTAATCCATACTAATATATACATAGGCAAACAAGCAGACGAATTTCCTGATGGTAAGAAATTCACGCCGTCTAGTAACACCAAAGATGGTTATGGTGCGTTGTCAAACAGAAGCCGGAATGTTTACCCTCCGAACCGGAACACTTCATGACATTATGGCTGCAGGAATAGGTAAGGCGGTGATACCAATCCGGGCAAATCGCTGCGAAACTCTACCACCTAGTCCCCGGGTTAGTGACGGTAAGCCTATGCTAGCCTTTTACAAGCTGCCTGGCAGGAAGGCCAATGGTCTATTATGTGATGAGCCCGGATCAACACGGTTGTCTGTTGTCAAAAGTTTGTCGGTCTGTAAGTTGTTCTTTCACGGCTAAACCACTTAACTGGTTTTCATAGAGCTAGTAAGGTTACGGTATTTATAACACAAGAACAATTTAGCTGAAAATTAATAAGGATGCAGCTTAAAACGAGGCGAGTGACATAAGCTACTTTTTATGGCTATCGGCAACGAGAAGACTAGGTCATCAACATCTTACTTTTCCCCATACAAACTAGACGGGTGGAACGAAGTTCGTCGTAACAGCTAGTCTCTGTATGTAGTGCTTTAAATATTTAGTGCAAATATGTTGAAACAAGTCCATAAAATGGCGCAGAGTTGAGCGTTGCCGTTTATTATCCGTCAAATGAACCCTGACACCATTATTACATGTCCTTTAGAAATTATGAAAACAGTTTATACGTCCACAACACGATGTGCTTATGTGGGCACAGTTGCCATTTTTAACATAAACATTTGTGATATTAACTTTTATGTATTACTAGCTGTACCGGCGACTTCGCTCGTGGCTGTCTTTAGTTAACACTAATCCTATTTAAATTATTAACTCGATATATATCGTAATAGAAGACAAACTTTCGAATTCAAAATATTGGTATGGCTGAAATTTATTATAAAGTCCGAACACCAGATTAAGATGACATGTACATTGAAATGTTTCTCTACATCCTGGATTTCAAGTAGTTTAATAAATTTATACTGTAATTTCTAAACTACGACACCTATTTATGACTTAGAAAAAATACCTATCAAACTGTAACGCATATAAGCTACTAAAAAACAAAAAAAAATTACATACACAAATTGAATCTCACCCCAAAGTAAGCAAATTGTATATACTTTGTGTTACGCGATCAGACAACCATTATAATACATAGAAATACTAAAATAGATATAAAAATAAATTTAATAAACACCCAGACCCGGAAATGCAAACATCTAAATGTTCATCACACAAATGCCTGCCCCCGTCGGGAATCGAACTCGTGCCTCGCGATTTATCGGTGTAATTAGGCGTGTACGCTAGCCACTAGACCAACGAGGTTATTGAAATTGAATTACGGGTTAGTTAAATTAAACAATTTACATTGCGGCTACCTTACCCTCCGAACCGGAACACGTCAACGGCAAGCGCTGTCATTATGGCGACAGGAATAGGTAATGCGGTGGTACCAATACCAATACAGAATTCACTTTTCTATAGATGTGACTCTAATTATATTTATAGATGTACTTCATACCTGCATAAAAACAAGCTTTCTACAGAACTTTTCTCCTTACATGTTTTACTGGAAGAAATCTCTCATATCATAAGAATAGCTATACAATTCTTTGGTTCTAATCTATTACTCTGATATTATAAAACTGAAGAGTTTAATTTATCTAATCTCAGGAACTACTAGTTCGATTTGAAAAACTTCTTTAAGTTTTAAATCGAGTGTTTTATCGAGGAAGGCTATAGGCCATATATCATCACGTTAAGACCAAGAGCGAACACCAATGAAGAATATTCCAAACTCGGGGTTTTTTTTTCTATTTTTTGCCATACTAGTGGCTGTTGATGTCAAGCGATACGAAATTCTCC
>NJDD01008025.1:29597-43906 GCA_002245505.1 Calephelis nemesis | reverse complement strand
TATGTTTGTATGATTAGAGAATTGATTTTTTTAGCTCTTGACGGAAAAATAAATTCAAGTTTTGACTTTTTTCGTACTGGCCACTTCAATCACCAATTTCTTCTCGTTGGTAAGGAAATTCAAATTTATACAGCTATTTCCATGTATTTGTGTTTCGTAAATCGTTATTAACTTGTTTTTTTTATATGTTTTCTATTAACACAAACAGAAGACCAGAAGAAAAAAAGAAAAAATAATAATAAAGCGTTATAGTGCAATTAAGTTAAAAAAGAGTTTTGGCGCCATCGAGAGAAAAGATGGTCGAAGTTTTTTCATAATTATTGAATTTCGTGTTAATATTGAGTGAAATTAGTTAATTTTGGTGGCATTTTGTACAATTTTGTTCAGTGAAAGAGCACAAATGAAATAATCATTAAGAAATTTTCGTATCGTGTATTTCCCCGTTGCCGCCAAATCTCATTACAGAGCTTGTGTAATGAACCACCGCTTTAACCAAGAGCCTGACATGACTTCCTGACGACTTATGACTGATGACTAATTATAATTAATTGAAAATGATATGAGATTCGATGCAAATTTCTACTTGATGAATGGCTAAATACTAACGTGAAGGCCAAAACTTAAAGAAAGAAAGATATATAAGTATATAAATTACCTATAGTACCTACTTGCACTACATAAATATAGTACTCGTAGGTACGACTTAGACTGTGACACCAGAGTTGCGGAAACGGGTCAAAGGGTTTAATAATGTATATGATGGTCAAAAGAAAACACAGTGCAGTTTGTTGGTTCCAACGTTTTCGTTTTGGAAATGTTGACCTGCAGAACAAGCCCCGTGGACAGCCGGAGACTCATGTTGACAATGAAGAATAGAAGGCCATTGTGAAAGCAGATTCATCGCAAACCACGTCCGAGTCAGCTACAGTTAGTGATGAAATTGTTTTAATCAACTTGAAGCAAATTAGTAAAATTAAAAGCTTCAAAGATGGGTTCTTTACGAATTGGGCGAAACAAACCGAAAAGCAAAGCTAAAGTTCGTCGACTGATGTGAATTGTGATTTGTGACATGACCGGCTCAATATTGAATTTATATCAAATCATTATCACAAATTGAATTCTTTACGACAATTGGAAAAGCTAATCGCAAGGACTAAACCTTGGCAAGCCAGCCAAATCCTGCCACAAGCTAGAATCGACCCAAAAAAATACTTGGAAGTGTTTGGTGGACTAGTGCCGGTGTCGTTTTTAACAGTTTAATCAATTATTAATTCTGCCACAATAGGCAATTGTGGCAGACGCCTATTGACAGTAACTGCAAACCGTAATGAAAAAACGAGCTGGTAAAGACTGCTTCACGACAACCCTAGACCACACACTGTAAAACAGACGGCTACCAAATTAGAAGAGTTTTAATTGGAATGTCTATGATATCCTTCATACTTCCAGACCTTGCTCCAGCAGGTAACTATTTTTTTTAATTTAGATAACTTCTTGTAAGGGAAAAGTTAAGTCCAATGAGGCTGACCCGCCTTCAACTATTTTATTGCTCCTATTCCAAATAGTTCTTTTTTTAGTAAATTGATAAATGAGCTACTTATGAGATGACATATCAATGGTTCATACTTTCATTAAATAAATTTATAATGTCAAACACGCCAATTTCATATGTAAGGACCTATTAAGTAGGTTTTGTCAGGGCTGTCGATTTTTATTTTATTTCAAAATAGTCACACGATATAATATATAGAACGAAACAGAAATAGTTTTATTATGTGATACTTATCAATCCTTCTTAGTGTTGATTGTCAAGATACAAAAATAGTCACACAATTCATAAAATTACGTACGTAAAACGTCAATAAATTTATAAAGGCTGAATACACGTAATGATATAAATGTGATTAAACTTCTTAAATTCATTTAAATTTCAAAGCCCAACCAAATCTCATTTATCTCGAACACATGGACCTAATGTCTAAAGAGACTTTAAAAGCCACCCTAATGTTTAAAGGTCATCGCTCATTTAATATGAAATGAGGGAGATGACGTAAATTCTGATACGTCATCTCTGCCAGTTTTCGTCATTATTAAAGAAAAGATAATGGTAGGGGAGCCCAAGAGGGAATTTTTATTGTAAGTCGAGCGCGTAAGATTAAAATTTGGCAGATACCCTGTACTAAGGTTAATTAATTACTTTTTTTATATGTTGGGCTGGGGGCTTGAGGTTCCATGCAGTAGTTTTATCAAATATCCGACAAGTGTGTTTTGAGTTATGTTTTTCTAATTTTCAAACCCTTACTAAAAAGAGGGGAGTTATAAGTTTGAGATATAAACTACTACTTCTCAGAGTCACAAAATTTGTCAATGCGATGCATCCCGGCCCGCCTGAGTATGCTTTGCAATGCGTTTCTGTATGATATGATGATCTTCGTAGCATAGGTACCAACAAACTTACAATTTAATATGGCAACTGATAACTGAGGAGTTTCGAAAATTTGTTTTGTTTGAAAATTGTTTTCAGTATAGTTTTCCCCGTCTTGGTCCGGGCTCCTTTGTAGAATAGACCATCTGCCTTTCTGCTAGGCAGCTCGTAAAAGGCGAGCATAGGCGTACCGTCACTAACACCGCAACATCTGACTAGGTGGGAGAGTTTCGCAGCGACTCACCCGGATTAATACCACCGCCTTACTTATTCCTGCCGCCATATTTTTGCTCGAGGCCTAACATCTTGGCCTCAGGTTGGCAACGCACTATTACCACCTTTTGTGTCATTAGGCGGCGTTTTTCTTGCCATCAGGAAATACGTCTGCTTGTTTGCCTTATGAAATAAAATAAAAAAGTTGTATTATTTTTTGTCTTTTTTGAAGAGCTAAAAATACTCAAGTGAAAAAAACAATTCACGGTGGAATCATATCTGATCAGCAGCAATTAACACCGCGATGCTTTAAATTAACGACATAATCAACAGTTGACAATTAAATTAACCACAAGCCTTGACATTGAAACTGCACACATGTTCAGTTTATGTCAGACTTTAATGAAACATAGAGATGCCTTCTGGAGTGGTATTTATTGTGTGTATCCCTTCTAGTAGATACGAACATATATTAAAATTCGGTAAACCAAAAGAGCTTATTACAGAAGATTCAAATAAACCATGTTTTCTACAAGTGGAATTGCGAAACAAGAACTCAAGGAGCATACCAATTCATTTTACGCAAAATTACTATTCCGATGAATTTGTTCCTACTTTGGAAAATATAACAGAGATTGATGAGTTCATAGCGATGGAACATGTAAGTATTAGTGAATATCGTTGATTGACTGTAGGGATGAAGCGATACAACTGGGGTATCGATACTTTACTCGATACTACTATCGGTCGCCAAGTATCGATACTTACTCAGTATCGATCACGAAGTATCGATACTTACTAGTATCGTATCGTTTTTTAAAAATGTTGAGTGAAAATCGTAACAAGAATTGGTATTCTTTATTGAAAAGTACTCATAATATTTTAACGTAAAATAATAATTTTTGAGTTACTCCTGACCATGAGTGTCGCGGGTAAACGCTAGTACAACACGGCACCTTAAAAATAATTTACGAAACAAGTTCGTTTTCAAAAACATTTTAATAAGTTTCAAAAAATACAAAAATCTAAGCCTAGGACGCGTTCAGAAACTTCAATTTAGAATAAACTTTTTTTTTAAATGTTAAAAGATAAACATTCACTATGTTAATTTCCATAAACCATAAAATTTACTGATATGAGTACTTTTAACCGATACCTACTCGATACTTCATTTCAAAGTATCGATACTAAAATGTACTTGGTATCGGATAAAAGTATCGAGTCCTTACTTGGATTTGCTCGTATCGTTTCATCCCTAATTGACTGGTCTAGTTTTAAAAAAGATTCTAAATATAGGATAGTAGCTTTTGACCATCATTGAAAAATACGTCAACTGCCTACTGCCTTAAGAGACGAGCTATGACCATAGATTTATTTGTCTTATTTGTCCTTCAAACCAATAAAATAAGAAAAACATTTTAACGTGTCCCCGCATTTCTTGTACTCTTAAAAACATTCGAAAAAAGTAATTACAGGCTGATGAAAAGCAATAACAGGGTGATGAAAACCATTTTAAAATTAGTTGCATAGTTTGGGAGCTAACGGATAGATTAATAAAGAAATTATGAAAGACACGACCTGTTCGATATTATCAATAATGTCGCATCCATAGACGTACCGTTGTGTGGGCGAGAGTACTGCCTCCTGGCGGCCTAATTTTAAAGCTGGAAAATTTTTACGACAAACAGTAATGGAATTAAAACACTGCTCCGTTACAAACGAATCGTAAATTTAATCAATCTTTACAGTTTTATGAATTACGTTCACAATTTTGTGTGTAATTACAGTTATTTGACTATTGTCAAAATATTATTTCTTTAAAAGAAGAAGAAAAAGTATCTTCACGCCCATATCCCCGCAAAAGTAGACAGAGGCACAACCAGGGTACCCACGACTAGCCGAAGACACTAAGTCCCACAATGTGATAGGTGGCAAGCTTATCGCCAACCGGGCGCATGTCCAATCCCGAGCAACACTATTTTTTATTAGAAAATTAGAAAAACCAAATTTGGTTTTTGCTGCCCGACCCGGGATTCAAACCCGGGACCTCATGCAGTCAAGTCCAAAAAGTTAAAAGGGGAAATATTTTTTTTGATTGTTGGTCATTGTGGACTCCGCCTCAAGCGGCTGCAACCTTCGACCAAAGTCATGGACAAATTCACGACCGCGCTCATTTTGAAGGTTGCAAGCAAATACTTGATGAAGTCTTTATAAATTGAGGTTGCAAATTGAATCATTCTCAACACTTTTTACATATGTTACAGTCTCTTTTTTTTTATGATATTGGAAAGCAAACAAGCAGACGGATTTCCTGATGGTAAAAACTACCGTCGCCTCGAGACTCCAAAGGTGGTAATGGTGCGTTGCCAACCTGAGGCCGGGATGTTAGGCCTGGAGCAAAAGTAAGTTTACCGGCTAATTTACTCTCCGAACCGGAACACGTCATGACGTTATGGCGGCAGGAATAGGTAAGGCGATGGTACCAATCCGGGTGAGTCGTTGCGAAACTCTACCACCTAGTCAGATGTCACGTTGTTAGTGACGGTAAGCCTTTGCTCGCCCTTTACGAGCTGCCTGGCAGGAAGGCAGATGGTCTATTCTTCAAAGGAGCCCGGACCAACACGGGGTTTTAGTTTTAAAGATGTAAAATAAGCCTTCATTTTGCGAATTCCGCGTATGCACTGTAAATGTTGTGCAGCGACTGATCAAGAATCCTGACCGCCCTATGCTAATTCGTCCCTCGCATTACTAACTGTCCTCACTCATTAATTCAGCGATTTGAGTTGGGACTTAGGACTACAAATATCTTCTTGAATTAGTTATCTACGACTTCTCTAACTCACGTTATTGTACGATCATTGATTCTCGACTTATTGACATTTCTCTAAAGTATAACTAGAAACTCAACTTAAAAAGACTAAACTGAAAAAGCGTGGCTTCTGGAAATTGTCTAAACTGAGATAGGACAGTTAGTCATGCGAGGGACGAATTATGAGGACGCGCCCATTGCAGTGTTACGGTCGGCAAAAGTTTTTACAAGTATGAAGATTCGATTTCAGCGCAGTCCCAATTCTCGCGCCCTGGCTGCAGCCTAATTAGCTTAAGGGTTAATCAGGCCCTGCTGTTGTGGCAAATAATAAAAGATACAGGCTTACTTTACATCTGTTATAATAAATTTCCGCGAAGTAACGCCTGATTCAATAAAATATCTCTTTTAGTTTAGCAGGTATAACACGTTTTGTCAAGGTCTTGAGTAAAGAAGGGGCCTCCTTACTCAAGGTCATTTAGTGAGACTCTGTGTTAACAAGGGATCAAATTGTGGGACTCAGTATCTTTCGCTAGTCGTGAGTGCTCTGGTTGTACCTCTGCTTAACTATTCGTAAGTACGGGCGTGAAGATACTGAAACCATTTTCTTTCACGATAGCCCTAAAACTTTTTAGTGACTTACTATTTTCTCCCGTGTTTGCCTTCCAATATAAAAAAACTATTTTTGAACAAGTTCATGCATTATTTTGATAAATGGCGCAACTGAATTACGCCATGACTTGAAACACCAACTGTGCCCTATTTTATTCAGTAAAATATATTGATGTAGGTAATAAAATTTTAACTGTCGATCTCAAGATTACGAAATTTAGAAAACAGGTAGAACAAATGTCAATAAACTTCATTTACTCTTATCGCCTCCGCGGCCTAGCGCTCTGGTATCAAACTAAAATCCATGAGGTCCCGGGTTCGATCCCTAGGTCAAGCAACAAAAAGAAAATGTGTTTTTTCATTTTTTTTATAAAATTAACGATGTTCTAGATTGGGTTGTGCCCGGTTGGCTTTATAGGCTTGCCACCTGTCACATTGTGGGTCTTAGTGTGAATGCAACACGAATATTATTAAAAACTAGAAAAGCTTAAAAAGTAACAAAGGAAAGGTTAAAAGAGATAGGTAATGTATTTTAACTTTTTGTTCAAAGATCTAATACCAAACCATCCCAAACTTTGACGATAATGCAGATCAGACATTATTCTTATGTGACAACATTTAGAAATGTGTTAAACAATACGTACTACTAGAATATGATGTTCGGTTTCTTTGAAAGTGTAAATGCAACTCAGCAGCAACAGTAGGGACGTGGGGATATCTATATAAATAAATATATCTGGACATGTTCCACAATTTGAATCTAACCGTAAAGTAAGCAAATTATATACTTGTGTACCAGATGTTAGTTAACGATACTAATACATAGAAATATTGACAAAAAAAATATACAGACTCAGCAATGCAGACATCTAAATGTTCATCACACAAAGGTTTGCTCCCGTTGGGAATCGAACCCGAACCTCGAGATTGGCGCGAACTAGACGTGTACACTAACCTTTCGACCAACGACTGCTAGGAGGATAGGCGAGGAATATTCTAATAATGTAGACTGTATAGTAATGACTAGTTTGTTTTAGTGAAATCAGACTAGGTAATAGAGCAAAGCTCGAGGATTCACCACCTTAACAATTCTTACCACCACAACGTCAGTGCTCAACGTTATCGTGTTCCAGTTCGGCATAAAATTAAGCCATTTAACTCTTACCCGTCTTATTAATAAACAAATACCTACTAATTACTATAGTGAGAGTAAAGTTATATTGAAATAATAGTATCTAAAAAAAAGTATCTTCAGGCCCATATCCCCGAAGAGGTAGGCAGAGGCACAACCAGGGCACCCACGACTAGCCGAAGACACTAAGTATAGGTGGCAAGCCTATCGCCAACCGGGCACATTTCCAATCCCGACCAACATTTTTTTTATTAGAAAATTGGAAAAATCCAGTCTATCATAATGTAGTAGATAATAATACCAGTTTGTACCTTAGAATACTTAAGACAATGTTTATAACAAGACTGTAAAAGGCTGGATATCCTGACCTCAACGTTATTTTTAACGCATATCATGTACCAAGAAGATAACAGCCTGCTTATTTGCATTTCTATTAAAAAGTTGGTGCATCTTCACCTTATTTTTATAGGCGATCAAAATCTTGCTAATTGTAACAGGTAGATCACGAGCGATTTTTAAGAGGAATAAATAAAAATTTTAGATCTGTCGTCAACTAAATCTTGTTGCTGCGGATTTCCATAAACATATCACATCATATCGTATGCCTATTTGTAGCCGACTACGAAGAAAACTCTTTATTTTTGTTTGGTAGAGGGTACTTTTTATGTGGTCCTATTGCCACCAAGTTTCAATCTGATGAAATTTCAGGGAAATTGAAGAAAATACTTAATCTTTGTTTACCTAGGTGACTATTATTAAAATCGAAGTCAGGTTTTTGCACTTTATACACAAAAAATCAATAATAAAAAAACCTATAAGCTTTAGTTAGACACAACTACATATTTTAAAGAGTTTCTAATTTTTAACTCTCACGTCAAACGATAGATGTTACAGGTTTGACGTTTATGTGTCTGTTTGTGACATAATAATATCTTTTGAACAATTTAACCGATTTCAATGTGGATTTTTTGTTTGAAAGCTGACGTGATCGAGATTAAAATCGAGCTACGTCACATGTAGATTTTGTCGGGGTTTATTTATTTTTTTTTGTCTCATTTCAACAATAATGGCATGAACTTATTGAACGTAGGTACTAAGAGAAATAAATAAATGTATGTTATATATGTAAAAAGACGCAAAAAAAAAATAGCGTCTATGGTCTAGCGGTTCGGTTGTTGGATTTGACTTTGTGAACTCATTCGATCCCCGGGTCGAGCAACAAAAGAAAACGTGTTTTTATAAATTTTCTAATAAAAAACAATAAAATTACCCGGTATTAAATACCGAGTGCCTGGTTGACGATAGGTTTGCTACCTATCACATTGAGGGACTTAGTTTCTGCAGCCAGTCGAGGGTGTCCAGGTTGCACTTCGGTGTACCTGGTTGGGAAAACAGGCGTAAAAAAAAACATTTTGAATTTGTAGATACTTGAAGAGCTGTTGAAAAAACTCAATGTGGAGCATGTCGTATGGACGAGTGACAAACCTGGGAACTACTACGAAGTATTGTTTCCATTATCCACCGGCGACCGATGTGAAACTATGCTTCACTGTCTCACACAGCTCGGCATAGGCGTGCGAAATAAATCTATTGTGAGGTACTGTATCTTATGTATGAATATTGCCTGAACTTTGTCACTACGGATGTATTACAGCTTTTACTTTTTCGAGGAAAAATAGTTGTGGTCCTCAATTCGACGCACTATTTTTCAACCCCCTACGCTAAGGGTTGTTATAAGTTTGACTTCTCTGTGTGTCTATCTGTGGCATCATAACACTAAACGGATAGACCAATTATGTTGAGGATTATTTTATTGGAAAGCTGATCGGAACAGTTCTGAGCTACATTTTTCCCCCTGTTGATCCGGGCTCCTTTGCAGAATGGACCATCTGCCTTCCTTGCCAGGCAGCTCGTAAAAGGCGAGCATAGGCTCACCGTCACTAACACCGTGACATCTGACTAGGTGGTAGAGTTTCGCAGCGACTCACCCGGATTGCTACCACCGCCTTACCTATTCCTGCCGCCATAACGTCATGACGTGTTCCGGTTTGGAGGATAAGGTAGCCGGTAAACTACTTTTGCTCGTCGCCTAACATCCCGACCTCAGGTTGGCAACGTACCATTACCACCTTTGGTATCTCTAGGCAGCGTGAATTTCTTACCATCAGGAAATCCTCCTGCTTATATTCATATAGCTTATACCTAATATCATTAAAAAAAAACATTGCAATAATATGTTTTGTCGGTTGTTGGTAATTTTTAAATTTGGTGTTATATGATAGAGTAACTTTCCGTTTTTCAAAGAGTGGTCCGATTTTGATCATCCCAGTTAATTGAAGAGTAGTTCATAAATTAAAGCCTACACTTGTAAACTAAAGCTTAAGTTTCAACACTTTTTGAGCTATATTTTATAGTAATATTTTGATTTGTTGATTTTGGCTTTCCGTTGATAAATTAATAATACTTCAATCCTTTTGTATGCAAATAAAATCATTGCCCTTTTTAACCAAGTTTGATAAAAAAGAGAGTTTTCATATGTTCCATTCCTACTTGTGACAACAGTCGGAAGAAGAGCGGTGATTTAAATTTAACGGGTCTGCAAGTGTGTTTGTCTATTAGTGGCATCATAAGGAATGAACAATTTTCGGGGCACAATTTAAAGTTTAAAAGCTGACGGGCTCGAAATAGTTCTCAGCTACGAGTATCCGGAATAATACCTACTACGGATACCTATCCGTAATAGGTATTATTTTTTTATATTAGAAGGTAAACAAGCAGACGGATTGCCTGCTGGTAAAAAAATCACGCCGCTCAGAGAGGTAATGGTGCATTGGCAACCTGAGGCCGGGATGTTAGGACCCGAGCAAAAGCAAGTTTACCGGCTACCTTATCTTCCTAACCGGAACACGTCAACAGTAAGCGCTGACGCTATGGCGGCAAGAATATATAAGGCGGTGGTACCAGAGCGAGAGAAACGCTGCAAAACTCTACCACTTAGTCAGATGTCAGTGTCTGTAACGGTAAACATATGCTCGCCTTTTACGAGATACCTGTCTGGAAGCCAGAAAATCTGGGATTATTGAAAATTTAAAATTCTACGATTATTGAAGTTATACTTCTTTTGGCGCGTTAGGAAAAAATGATGAGGGTAAATTTTTACGATGCGCGCGCGCACCGTCACGAAAAACCGACATGATGAAGTCAGCTATAGTCAGAATATTTTTTTGTGATATAAATAAACTTTATTTAACTAAATAATGCATTATAATAAAACGTTTAATGTATTAAAGACCTTTTTTTCTATGGTTAGTGTCATTTTGTCAATAAATGTAAAATAAGGCAAAAGATAAAATTTTTAAAAAGATTTTTATCTTATTACGCCGAAGAAGTATAACTTCTAACGCGTGTACATAAGTACACACACAATTTTTTTTTTAACATGAAGTCATTATTAATTTGTGAATAGATTGTAAAAATTCTTTTTTAAGGCGAAATAAGTGGTTTAGGAGTTGAAAGCCTTACAGGTGATAATTGTATTTCAGTGTACTTCCATGCAATGTGGTGCATTCAGCTCTTGAAAACTTTGTTGAGGATGATGATTCCATTCTGTGAGTTATTTTTTCACTTATTTTATGAAACAGCAAACAGTTAGTTAGACTCTCCTGGTAATGACTCTGTGGTCTAGTGGTACGGCGATGGATTTAACTTTTTTTTATGATATTGGAAGGCAAACAAGCAGACG
The DNA here is from genome assembly GCA_002245505.1 of Calephelis nemesis. NCBI lineage: Eukaryota > Metazoa > Arthropoda > Insecta > Lepidoptera > Riodinidae > Calephelis > Calephelis nemesis. The sequence continues at coordinate 32,976 of NJDD01008025.1, read as the reverse complement.
GATTTCCTGATGGTAAGAAATTCCCGCTACCTAGAGACACCAAACGTGGTAATGGTGCGTTGCCAACCAGAGGCCGAGATGTTAGGCCTTGAGCAAAAGTAAGTTTACCGGCTACCTCACCCTCCGAACCGGAACACGTCATGACGTTATGGCGGCAGGAGTAGGTGAGGCGGTGGTACCCATCCCTGTGAGTCGCTACGAAACTCTACCACCTAGTAAACTACTACAACTAGTAACTGCTAAAGGTCCCAGTTTAGATCCCCGGGTCGGGTATCAATAAAAAGAAAACATGTATTGCAATTTTCTAATGAAAATGATGTGGCCCGGGATTGCATGTGTGCCCGGTTGGCGATAGACTTGCCACCTATCACATTATGGGACTTTATCTCTTTGGCTAGTCTTGGGTTCGCCGGTTGTGCCTCTGCCAACCTTTTCGGGGATATGGGCGTGAACACACTTTGCTAATAAAAGGGGACAACCGTTCCTATACATACCATAGATGTTATATGTGCGCCGCTTATATGTGGGTGGGTTTCAGACTCAATGTAGCCGATTAACTCAACCGCAACACAGCAGTGTCAAACCCTTGTTGGGCCGGGTCCACTAGGTAGAATAGACCACCTGCCTTCTTACCAGGAAGCTCGTACGAGACGAGCATAGGTTATATGTCATTACCAACAAGACCACTAATTCATCATACACACACTAACAGGGCGGACAGACAGCTATAACGAATCATGAAGGGTTTCGTTTTTTGCCATTTGCCTACGAAACCCTGAGAATAATTACTGATGGTGCTGCGTAGCAAATTGTTCGGTTAGGTATCCAAAGCTTTATTTATTCCTGCCGCCATAGCAATAGGTCATCGGAAAAACATGCGACTTCCGTGGTGGTAAAAGATAACCGTGACTTATATACACCATAGATGTTATAGGTCACTGTGTTGGGCCGTGGTGTAGGTCAATTTTGCAAGTCTACCTATCCTCTAAACCGGAACATGACAGAGTCATGAAAATGTAAGGCAGTGAATCCTTACCCGGGGTCATTACTGCACATAGTGACCTAATTTGAATTGACTCACTTAACCTATGCTCACTAATTGCAAATTAACGCCCTTGTGGGTATGCAAACTAATATTAAATTTGCCTGCCAAACTAAATCAGGCTCTAACAATATTTGTTTAGAAGTATAAAAAAGTATTTCCACGCCCATATCCCCGAAGAGGTAGGCAGAGGCACAACCAGGGCACCCACGACTAGCCGAAGACACTAAGTCCCACAATGTGATAGGTGGCAAGCCTATCGCCAACCGAGCACATGTCCAATCCCAAGCAACATAGTTTTATTAGAAAATTGGAAAAACCAAATTTACTTTTATTGCCCGACCCGGGATTCGAACCCGGGACCTCATGCAGTCAAGTCCAACACCTGACCCGCTACACCATAGAGGCGACAATATTTGTTTAGAGGTTTCAATAAATTTGAAACCTTGGTCCAAAGTCAATCGTTTTATAAAAAACAAAGTCACGTTGTTTGATCTGAGAGGCAGAAATGCCAGAACCTTAGAGAAACAACATTGCAAACAAAATGAAATTAAAAAGTTCTTTGTATATTTTCCGACGTAAAAGTTCAGGAGAGGTTTATTTAACACTTCACTGTACACAATCAAATCAAACAAAGGCAAAAACTGAAAACAAAACACGCAAAGTCAGCTGCCTCTAGGGATGGCAGTGTGAATTTAAAAGAGGTTTTATGTAGTTTTACTACAAGGTTTATTGGTGAAATGTATTCGCCGAACACGTTAATATGATTAGTTTTATTAATTAACCAATTAATACTTGCATGCTTTTTGCGATGTTTAAATTAGTTAAAATTTTCTACAATCATATTGTTTGTCTAGGTTCAGCTTCGGATATTATAGATTAACTATAGACATTTCACATTAGGTTCAAATTTAATATATAAAAAGTGTTTAGGGGAAAGTTGGCCCCTTTCTAACAAAAAATTCTTTGTTTCACTTTCTACTTTCACAGACTTGGTTAAACAGAACCTGTTTATTTTTCCATTACCATAACAATAATTTTGTTTCAATTTGATGTTTTGTGGATAACATTTCTTTTTCTTGTATTATGAACACCATCGCTCAATTATTTGATTGTATTTTCTTAGAAAGAAAAGAAAGAAAGAAAAAATATTTATTTGCGGAATATGAGTGTTACAAAGATGTTACAAAATTATTTAGGTGCTTCTACATATTCTACCAACTTTTGGTGTGCAAATATTTTAATAGTTAGATATTAATCAATTAGTTAATTTCATTATTTACCTACTATTTACACACGGTTTATTGTATGGATTAGGTACATGATTACTTATTAATACAAACAATTTTTAGAATACAAATAAATTTATTCCTGTCTACCGTAAACTACCACCGTTCCCAAACCTAGCCAGACAGGAGAAGAAACGGCGAAACAAACTCCTGCGCACCCAACATTCTGCAATTAAATTAATCATATTAGAAATACTTTATTATTTATTCTTATCTGCAAGAAAATCTTTGACACTATAATATTTTTTCTCTAAAAGTAAGTTGAATACCTTTTTTCGAAATCTGCTTAATGGAAGTGATTTAAGATTATCAGGAATTTGGTTGTATATACGAATGGACGTGCAATACACATTATTTTTGTAAATGTTGATTATAAGGTTGCCTGGAAGAGATCGCTGATTTGGCGATAAGACCACCTTTACTTAGTTCACTTCACTTAGTTTTGAGGTCTTATTTTAAATGTTTTTGGTGCACAGTAAAACAATAAAAAATGTTCTATTCTAAACTTATTAACATACGAGACTTATTTGGGCTACAGCAACACCGTCTTATAATTAAACAAAGACTAAAATAACAGTAAATCGAAGTTAATATTACAGTTTTTATCCAAGTGTAATAAGGACGATAATTCCAGTTCGAACCTCGGCGAACTTTAACCTGTGTTTTATTAAACACAGACTATTTAGATACGTTTATAAGTAAAGAGGATTCTGTTTTGATGTTTTGTTATCAATACATATTTAAAAATTATATTCTATTGTAGAAAAAAGAATGAAGAAGCTAAACGCTGGCGCAGTTTCGTAGAATCGATCAGATCTAAGCTCACCGTGAAGCAAGTAGTAGATGGTGTCCGAGGAGGAGGAGAACTGTCATTTGATTATTTGACATTAATATTAACAGCAGAGTAAGACAATTATATACATTAATTAGGTACTATAAAAGTTCTCTACAAATTAAATCAAAAAACGTTTTATACATATTTGAATCCGTAATAGCGCAGCGTCAGCATGAGGGGGCGTTTAAGTGTTACGTAACGCATTTTGGGGGG
>NJDD01008025.1:11727-29585 GCA_002245505.1 Calephelis nemesis | reverse complement strand
CATTATAGAATTTTACGATGAGGAATGAGGGTGAAAGAAAGGTTAGCAACCTTTTTTTTATCTTTATATATAATTCTTCTGTGTCTATGTCACTAAACTCCTTCTAGACGGCTGGACCGATGTTGATGAAAGTTTTTGTGCGTGTTCAAGGGAATTCGAGAATGTTTGAAATTCACAATTTGGTCTCCTAGAAAATGTTTTTTTTATTAATTTTTTAATAATAAGTCGTTGTTGATTTTGGAATATTTCACATCGGATCCGACAGACTGCGCTACTGTCGAAGCATTAATGTCAAGCGACACGAAGTTTGCTGGGTCAGCTAGTTTATTTTTTAAAACCAGATAAATCCAAACTCCCAGGGAATTAAAATGTTATAGCGACATCCCAGTAGCACCCAGTAGTGACGCGTACATACATCCCTACTATGTGAAACATACATAAATTGTAAGTTTTAGGTAAAGATGAGAACTGAAGTGAAGTAACACGGGGGTCAAAATCTTTGAGAATAGCGTTAAGTGATACTTGAACGCTCCCTAAGATAAAGGTCACAAGTTAAGATACCTACCAGTGATTTTATCCATGCATTTGTGGTAATTTAATAGAGCTGCCGTTTTTTCCTCAAGTTTTACCTCTTGTAACTCATAGCGCGATGTTAAATAACTTAAAAATATTGAGAAATTTGGATATCACAATATGCAAAAAAGGATTTTTCTAATTCCGGAATTCCAGAGATAAATAATCACAAACGCAAGGAAATAGTCAGTGTTTTCTTGACCTTTGACATTCATCTTAGGGAACCCGGAGCGTATGTACTTCGTAAAATCTCTAATATTTAAACACTTATTTTGAATGAACCTTATATTATATTATACAGTATTTTTTCTCAGTTCCCTAGCAGCTCTTGGCTTAGTAGAAAACAACGCTTCAAACATCGTGGCGGCAATGTTGGTGTCACCCCTCATGGGGCCAGTGATGTCCATCACCTTCGGAACTATCATCGCGGACAAAAGTCTCGTGCGGAGCGGATTCGAAAGTCTTATTTTAGGGATGCTACTATCACTTTTGTTCGGATTTATATTCGGATTGATTTTGGGCACCACAGAAATGCCTTGGGGATTTGGCGACTGGCCAACGGAGGAAATGAAATCACGGTGAGTATTGAAAAGCGGTGAAGTAAACATAATGCAGTCATTAATTGTTTATTTTTGTTTGTTTATTTTTTTGTTTATCAAACAAAATATTTAAAATGTTTTGTTTTGTTCGTTGTAACTTATAGTGACAGAGTTCGACAAGAACTAGCCTATAGGAGACTAGAGCTACTATGAGGTACCCACACATCAAGAGCAAAGGACATAAATAGAGGAGCAAGTCCAGCATCCATAACTTCGACATCTTCATGTTCTAGTATAGAGGTAGCTAGCAAATCTATGCGGGAAGATTGCTCTCGACCAACCTTGGTTTAAACGCATATACGCATATACAAGACTTTGTATCTATATACAATGTATATTTCTTACCAAATTTACAAATTTCAATATACAAGTTTTTAGACATTATGTAAAAAAAGTTGGAATTACAGTATGATTTATATTATGATACTAAGTATATTATAGCTTTGGTTAGAAATGGCATTCTTATATATTTTTGCTTGCTGTAGTGGTTCTACGAAGGTTCTACGCCTACTCGTAGCAACAACGGCCGGGGCGCTATACGTAGCGCAACCTACATAACTACTCAAGTGTTCAAGTGTTACTACAAGTACTGAAAAAAAAAGAAAGAAAATCAGCACAAAAATATTTTAATTTCATCATTTTTATCATGTTCAAGACACACTTCTAGATATTTTCAGAGAAAGAATTTAACTGGTATTTGTTAAAAATGTTTCTTTCTTAATAATTTATGAGAACAACTATAAACAGAATACCAAGTAATTCCTCTTACTATTACTGAAAGATTACATTGTTTTTTTAGTGAAAATAAAACTTGAATTGATTCGCTTCCGATGAAAATTACGATTTTTTTCGTATTTATTGTTTTCCGTGTATTATAGTTAATTTTGGTAGAATTTTGTACAAATTTATTCAGTTGAAGTGCACAGGAGAAGTATTCATGAATAAACGAATGTAGGTATTATTTATTTTTTTGCTGCCAAAACTCACTAAATGAAGGAAGACACCGCCTTACTCAAAACCCTGACGAGTGATGACTGTCTTTGATTCACGACTGATTTTGCTAAATCGAGTAACTTAAACGTAATGATACGAGGAACAGGCGAACTTGACTAATGGAGAATGCTAACACCTATACTACCAAAAACTGAAATAAATTGTTTCGTATTAAGTTTATTTTGGTATCTTTTTAAGTATTTCTGTGTATTCGAATCGTTGACTAACTCCTATAACACAAGCATGTAGCTTACTTACTTTGGGGTTAGATTCAATTTGTGTAACATGTCCAAGATTATAAATATTTATTATTTGATATTTAATTTCGTTTTAGGGGAAACGTGCGCGCATTGTGGATGGGAGTTTTATGGGCGCTGACTTCAGGAACTGGTGTGGCACTAGCTTTGCTTCAAGGCAGTGCCGGACCGTTAATAGGAATTGCTATATCAGCTTCCTTACTGCCACCTGTTGTGAATTGCGTGAGTGTGGATGAATACATTATATAGGACATAAGTCTATTTACTTCTTAATATTGGAGTACCCGTTGAATTATCAATGCTTGTAAAGACCTCTATCATCATATCCGTATCCCTGAAGATATAGGTAAAGGTACAACCAGGGCACCCACAACTAGCCGGAGATACTAAGTCACAATGCCAGTTAGTTAGCCAGCTGGGCACTTATTAAAACCCGGTCAGTTATTTTTTTTAGACTAGACCACAGAGCTCTTAAAACCTCTGTCTTTTTTATAGTTGTATAAGAGGATTCATTAAAATCGGCCCAACAGTGTTAAACCGAGAAAAGATGCACAATACGCAATATAGCTCTCACTCGAAATTCGCTTGTTTATTTCATATTTTCACATACAATGTATAAAAATACAACTCTAGGTCTGTACGTCATCGAAAGTTTCAGAAAGCACCTGCTGAATCCCACGGGACGCGTGACCACCGACAATATCGAGCTCGAGACACGTTTATTACAACAATACTGTTGACCTTTGGCTTCTGATCACTTTCAATGTAAATATTCCTTTAGAATTGTCATTTCTTTAAAAACTCAAACTTCCAAAATTGGGCTTTGAGAATTGAAAAAATCCAGTATCTAGGCTTCTTATATCTATAAACAAAGACTAAAGTAATTTAAGGTTAATACAGGTGTTATAATATATAGTCTTCTGTCTTTATTATAACGTGATACAAACTAGCGGGCGAACTCAAAGACATCAATTTATACTTAATCTATCATTAAATCACATTTTTAAGGTGAATTGTCAACTTAATTACTGATCAAAAGATAATTGACGACTCTGAATGAGGTTTTAGGAATAACATTAACTTTACATTTTGTTTATTATAAAAAAACCAGTAGATAAGGCACCCCTATGGTCTAGCGACCCGGTGTCGGACTTGACTTCATGAAATCCCACGTTCGATACCCGGGTCAGTCAAGTGAAACAAAAAGGGCTTTTCATTGTCTAATAAAAACAACGTTACTTGGGATTGGATATATGCCCGGTTGGCGATAGGCCTAAGACATATGACCTATCACATTGTAAGACTTACTGTTTTTGGCTAGTCGTGGGTGCCCTGGTTTGTGCCTCTGCCAACCTCCTTGGGAATACAGCCGTAGATATTTTCTTTCTCTAATACTACATAGGCACTATTAAAAGTAAGTATTTCTTACTACTAGGAAATTGGTTTGTTTATTTACTGTGTTTTAAATACCAATGCTTTTGAAAATCTGTTTGAAAATAGTTTGTCTAGTTCAATTTAAAATGTTTTTGATGGTAGAGTACTGTACAACAACTGAAGTTGACTAGGTGGTAGAGTTAAGCAGAGACTCGCCCGGATTGGTACCACCGCCTTACATAATCCTGTCGCCATAACCTCATGTCACGTTCCGGTTCGGAGGGTGAGGTAGCCGGTAAACTTACTTTTGCTCGAGGCCTAACTTCCCGGCCTCAGGTTGGCAATGTACCATTACAATCAGGAAATCCGTCTGCTTGTTTGCCTTACAATATCATAAAAAAATATAGGTACATCGCCAACATTGCATAATATAGTGTCTATAAGCGATGTCTTTCTAAAATATAAAGAAAGCTGTCTGCTTGTCCGCCATCTTATCATTAAGAAATTATATTAAATATTTCTTCCAGGGATTATACTGGGCCTTAGCTTGTATATGGCTCTTGTACCCAGGAGTAAAAATACCCCACATTAAAGGCGAACCGTATTACGGCAACTCGTCTTACCAACCGCTTTATCACAATTATTTACCGATCGAGTTCGCTGTCAACGGTAAGTAGCATTATTAACAGTAATGTGTTAAAAAACTTTGTATGCTGTCAACGGTAAGTAGCATTATTAACAGTAATGTGTTAAAAAACTTTAATTGCTGTCAACGGTAAGTAGCATTATTAACAGTAATGTGTTAAAAAACTTTAATTGCTGTCAACGGTAAGTAGCATTAATTACAGTAATGTGTTAAAAAAACTTTTACATTCTCGTATGCAATTTCTCATAAAACTGTGTAAAATGACAGCTAAAATGGAAGGTTTTATGTTTGTCTTTGAAGGTATGGCTCACTCCAAGGTGATTGATTTATACTTTGATACGACTCATTCACGTCTTAATATTATCTACTCATTTAAAAATCGAAAAATAAGTAAGTATTAACGTTATATAATATAAAAATAAATCGCTAAATGTGTTGCTTAGCGCATTAATTCCGAACGACTGGACCGATTTGAAAAGAAACAGGAAAATTACAAGGCAAATGGGAAAAACTATCCTACCTAGTCCGGGACGAAGTTCGCCGGGGTAGCTAGTAGGTAAATAATAATATAATATTGACCACAATTGATCGATATAGTTTAGCCAACATTTAGCTATCCCAGTTTGTACCCGATTACTATAAGTGTTTGCCCCGTGCTCCTTTCCCGATTTGGGCGGGTTCCCCAATGTAGAAAGACCATCTTCCTCTACCTGGCATCTCATAAGAGGCATTCACAGACTAAGTAATTAATTGCCAACAAGATTTACCCGGGTATAGGTAGGGATCTACCGGTTTACCTATTTCAGCCGCTGTAACGACTGTAATTGGCACTGTTGTGTTCCAGTCCAGGGGGTAGACATTAGACTTACACATTATTCCAAAAACTCCATCCACAGAACAGCGAGGTATCTATTGCATCTATCTCTTTACCGTGAGGTATGGTGGGTTCTACTAATCGACAGAATTAGTATCACTGCCTTTTTCCTATTCCTGCCTACATAACATTAATATTCGCCATTAGTCATCGCTTAGTAGAGTAGACTGTGCACCAACTGTCTCGGGTATCCATCAACTTACGAGAGTGGCATAAATGGGTCCGAAGCGGCTACTTGAACTGCAAAACCAAGCAATACGCCTAAAACATAATTTGATATGGTATTTATAGACTTCGGTAGTCGAGTTTTGGCGCCATCGAGAGAAAAGATGGTCGAAGTTTTTTCATAATTATTGAATTTCGTGTTGATATTGAGTGAAATTAGTCAATTTTGGTGGTATTTTGTACAATTTTGTTCAGTGAAAATGCACAAATAAAATAAACGTGAAGAAATTAACGTATCGTGTATTTCCTCGTTGCCGTCAAATCTCATTACATGAGCTTGTGTAATGAGGCCGCCGCTTTACCCAAGAGCCTGACATGACTTACTGACGACTTATGACTGATGACTAATTATAATTGATATAAAATTTGATGCAAATTTCTACTTGATAAATGGCAAAATACTAACGTGAAGGCCAAAACTTAAAGAAAGAAAAAAGAAGACTTCCGTAGTCTCATACCATCAGAAGACCCGTGTACTTATTCGCTATTTTATACCCACCACAAAAACTCTTCCTATATTAACACATGTGATACCTACCATGGATAGCGAAGATAAGTCTGTACTTTGCAATGCCAAAATTAGACTAGGTTCTTGATTATTTTTTTTTTCGTTTGATTCGTATATGTGACTATAAATTCATATTTATTAAGGAATAGTATTTTTTGTTTTTCAAAGTTGTTCTGCTTATTTAAAACCCCCCTTTTTTTAAATATGTGATTCTCAAATTTCATCTCGTCTGCCATCGACCGCCTCGTTGGTCGAGTGGCTAGCGTACACGCCTAGCTACACCGATCAACCGCGAGGCTCGGGTTCGATTCCCGACGGGGGCAGACATTTGTGTGATGAACATTTAGATGTCTGTATTCTGGGTCTGGGTGTTTATTAAATTTATTCTGGTATCTATATAAGAATTTATATGTATTAGTATCGTTGACTAACACCCATGACACAGGCATATAATTTGCTTACTTTGGGGTTAGATTCAATTTCTGTAACTTGTCTAGGGATATTTATTCATTTATTTATTTATAAATACATGTGATATAGCGAAAATAAGTCTGTACTCTGCAATGCTACAAGCTAAAAGAATCAAACGAAAAAAACAAGAACCTAGTCTGGTTCTTGATTTTTTTTTTCGTTTGATTCGTATATGTGACTATAAATTCATATTTATTAAGAAATAGTATTTTTTGTTTTTTAAAGTTGTTCTGCTTATTTAAGACCCGGGTTTTTAAATAGGTGATTGTTGAATTTTATCTAATCCAGTTGAGCCGTAAAATGTAACAGAGAGACAGACTTTCGCATTTATAAATAAGGAGTAAAGACATTATGACTTTACAGGGATCGTGAGTTGCTGTCTCACAATTGTCAACGTCATATGTATATTCATCACTGCCATCATATTCCTCAAAATCAAAGAAGTTGCGGCACCCTACACATCTACTCCAGACCTAAGGCGGTTTTGGGAGCAGGATATCAAAGTGGCGAGGGAAGCAAATCGCGCCAATTTGCGCAAAGCAGAAGATGAAGAAAGGACTGAGTATCTATCGTTTATGAATAGTTTAATATATAGCCTCTGTGGTCTAGCTGTCCGGGTGTTGGACTTGACTGCATGAGGTTCCGGGTTCGAATCCCGGGTCGGCCAACAAAAATAAAATTGGATTTTTCCAATTTTCTAATTACAAAATGTTGGTCGTGATTGGAAATGAGCCCGGTTGGCGATAGGCTTGCCACCTATCACATTGTGGGACTTAGTGTCTTCGGCTAGACGTGGGTGCCTTGGTTGTACCTCTGCCTACTTCTTCGGGGATATGGGCTTGAAGATACTTATGAATAGTTTTAATAAGCTATTCCTAAGCGAGGCCTAAATCCCAGCCTCAGGTTGGCAACGCACCATTACCACCTATGGTGTCTCTAGGCGGCGTGAATTTCTTACCATCAGGGAATTCGTCTGCTTGTTTGCCTTCCAATATCATAAAAAAAAAACTTAGGTACCCAGGGAAAATAAAGTTGACATTTCAGGATCAGATCGCTTTGGTTTTATCCGATAGTGGCGTGTTTGTATAAAGGTCTGCAAAGATCGTGGCATTTGGAACTCGATACTAGGTATCTGCCCTGCCAACCTTGTAATTGACTTGGCGTGAAGATGTGGAACCTATGTGTATCAAAACTTTTATCTTTCAGGTTAGTTTTAGACGATTTGAATCAAACTACGGATGAAGGACTGAAGGATACTTTAGAAGCCGCTGTACAAGAAGCCTTAGATGACGAAACTTACAGAAAAGTGAAAAGAATGAGCTACCAAAGCCACAATGCTGACGAGGTAGGTAAAGCAAGAACCTCTAACAATTCATCTTGACTATACTTTGTTAACAGCTTTAGTGTAGGTACCTATTGCCATTTTATTTTTGTGCTTCCCAGAAAGGAATTCACCGCCTTACCTATTCCTGTTACTATAATGACACTGTAATTCCACGGGCCCGAGTGTAGGATAGCCGGCGAGTGGATTACTACATTGGGCTTAACACCCCAGCCACAGGAGACCTAACACCCCGGGGACGCGTATATAACATAATATCTTTAGTGTTAATAGGCCACGATTGTCTCTTACTTATTGACACCTATTGCATTCATTAAAAATCCAATTTGACGCTTAAGACGCGGACCCACTGCAGCGCACGGAGAGGATACGCACGTTCGTCAAGCTTCGCCTTGCAAAAAAATATATTATGTGATTGTGTCCATTGCAATCCACGGACCCGCTACATTACATTGTAGCTACGCTACACGTGGCTTGCTCGAATATGTGCGTACGTAGGTCAACGCTGGGAACGCCATGCACGCTGTACACGCTGCACACGGACTCAAAAATGTGCTGTGCTACAGTTCCACATAGTCGTGAGCAAAGAATATAAATACTCTTTAACAAGAGGCCGTGAGACTATATTCGAATATAGCGTGTGCTGTAGTGGAAACGTTGACCCACGTTGTCAAACAAATGAATCCATGCGCAGTGTGCCCGTACACAGCGTGCGCTGCGGTGGGGCCGTGGCTTTAGGCTTTAAGCGTCTTAAGGCTTTTAGGCAACAATTCGCAACAATTTTATTAATCACATAGGCCTATTGTCGAACCCATATTGATTCCTAAATCTGCTGCTGGTTTTAGAATTAGAAAAAGAATAAGTGCCTACTTAATACACGGTCTATTTCAAACGCAAAGCGAAAAACGATAATTGATTTTAAGTATTTGTTAGTGCAAAACAAACGTATTTACCAAACGAACAGATAGTTATTTACAGGTATCCAAGTAGGTACTGCAAGTCAAACCTTTATAAAAAAAAACATTAATTTATGTCACCTATAGTATAGTCGCCTATATGTAGTTTTTAGTCGCCTCTGTGATCGAGCGGTCCGGGTGTTGGACTTGACTGCATGAGGTCTCGGGTTCGAATCCCGGGTCGACCAACAAAAAGAAAATTAGATTTTTCCAATTTTCTAATAAAACAAATGTTGGTCGGGATTGGAAACGTGCCCGGTTGGCGATAGGCTTGCCACCTATCACATTATGGGACTTAGTATCTTCGGCTGGTCGTGGATGCCCTGGTTGTGCCTCTGCCTACCTCTTCGGGGATATGGGCGTGAAGATACTTTACTTTAATTTATTTTTCATACGTCAATTTCCATTTTTCTCTTCGCGTTTGAACTGCATTCAAGGGACGCTTAGTTTGGGCAGGCCGGGGATGACCAACTACCCATGGCGTCTGATACGTAGGCGTCTATGCTATGTTGTTTGCGTTTTTAGCATGGGTTTGAACTGCATTCAGATGGCCTAAAAACGTACTGAGTTAAATACTTAGTAGTGTTTCTACGGGATCCTAGCAATTAGAGTAATTTTTTACCTACTCTTCTAAGAAATAAAATTAGTAGAAGCACATGAAGTATATTTAAATATATAGTGCTATTTATCTACGCATACCCTCCTGAATGTTCAGTTTTAATATGTTTTTGATGATATCCATATATTTTAGGTAATACGGACAATTGGTCTGTCACCTCAGTCTCTACGCTCCAGTATTATCAATTCAGGCACAGCTACTCCACATTTAACGCGAACAAGAAATTCCAATACCAAGGACATCGTCACCTTAGATAAAATACTATCATCGCTCTTAGACCTCCAAAACAAGAGGTCTAGATCCTATCGGTCTCAAATGGGAACTCCACGTAACAGTAGAATACCTGACAGCTTCATCACGCACAATAGACGGTCAGAATCTTGGCCTGACAAGATTTTTGAGGACTCTATTGTAAGAAACGTAATGAGCAATCTAAGAAACAGCAAAAGAACTAGCTCGCCTGCTGAAGAACCCTTTTTGACACCAAAATGATATTTTTTGAAATTCATTGCTTAAAGATTGAATAAGTTTTATTGTTGTTTTGATATGTATATAATCCACATTTTTTAACCTACGACGGAAAGAAGAGTGATATAAGTTTGATGTGTCTGTGTGTGTCTAACTGGAGGCCCCAGTCTGGGGCATCATTACTTTTGAACGGATGGACATATTTTTTTTAAAGTTATAATTACCTATTTTAAGTTTTAGTTAATTCTAGTAGGAAAATGTTACGCACAATCTTGTTTTAGTCCACTTAAGTGTCTATGGAATTGGGTCTTTCCCAATTAGGGGAAACCAAATGCTTGGGAGAGGCCAAAATTTAAGGTTTCTTGTTTTAATATTCGATACCTACTGATAGTAGAACATATACCTACTTACATAAGTTTGTTGTAAGGGAGGTCGCCTTTTTATCAGACTAGGAACATAATTTCACACATTCATATCATACCTACACCTACATAATCCTATTAATATAAAAATGCGAATTTTTGTCTGTTGGTTTATTTGTTACTAATTGGCGCAAAAACTGCTGAACCGATTTTCATGAAATTTGGTACACACATAGAGGGTAACTTGAATTAAGACAAGATAGTTTTATCCCGAAACAATGTTCCTGTGGGACCACACAGGCAACGCCGCGGGCAACAGCCACTTCGTCATTAATTCACAATTAATTAAAGCCATCATATAAGTCGAGCATGACCTGTCATCGTCTATAATTTTATCATGAGGTATATAATAATTTTATAATTCATGGACTAAGTAATAATTTGGTCACTACTCATATGAACCAGGCCTTTTGAGAGTGACCATGAGAGGACAACACAATTTCAAAAATTATTTAACATAATTAAAATTCCAGACCTTTATATGGACAAAGTCACTCTTTTAATGAGCAAAATAAATGAAAGATATATTTCTCACAATATTTTAATGACTAACATAACATTAGAACATCCTAGTGTTTAGTACCTCCCTACCTACCTACTTAGCAAACTACTCACTTTGTATGGACCAAATTGAAGTATATTTCTCCCATTTTCCCTGCAATTTTCCCGGTTTTTCTCTTATCCTTCCCTTGACAAAAACTAATACAACAAAAAAAGGAATTTGCAAAATTGGTCCATCCATTCAGGTGTGATGCAATCATGATAAATGTGGATTCATTCAAATGTATATGTTATAATAATATGTGCTATTTAGTTTCTGAATATAATAATATTATATAATAAATATATATGTAGACTAAAATTAGCAAAAACATAAAAATAAATAATTAAAAGGAAAAAAACATTGAATATCCTTGTGCCCAATTCAAAGTACATATCTATTTGACTAGCATGTAATATTCATAGAGACAAGGCACTATAATGAATTATGGAACATAAACCACAAATAATCTTTTGGCCCATTTTCATTTACTAATATTTATATGTCCAGGTAAAGTACTTGTCACTTAGTCCATAACTCAAATTTTCTTAAATAGGTACATTCATTATTATATTACACACAATATATTTGATTTCTATGTTAAATATACTAATAATTTTCAAACATTTAAAAAAAATGTATTTAACTAAATACTATACAAATTAAGCAAGTGTCTTCACGCCCATATCCCCGAAGGGGTAGGCAGAGGCACAACCAGGGCGCCCACAACTAGCCAAAGACACTAAATCCAGCAATGTCATAGGTAGCAAGCCTATCGCCATCAGGGCACACATCCAATCCTGAGCAACATTTTTTTAATAGAAAATTGTGGGGAAATTTTAATAAGAATAAGTTTGCAATAGCACCATATAATAAAAATATTCTCAATAATCTATAACAACAAAATAATTGACTTATGTACAATATAATCACAGCAAAGCTTTCTTTAGGCTAGCTTAGTATTAGTGGAAACTAAAATTCACCATCTGTAAAGACAGAACCCTCTAAAAAAATTATATCCGCCTTAAAGAAACAATGTATAGAGATTTGATTGTGAAATAAAAACGTACCTTAAGTAACAAGATAATTGTCTGGGTTATCTGTCGACAACACCAGAGCTGTAGGAAAACAGTCAAGCTACTTGTTTTGTCAACAATATAAGTGGAACATTTAATAAATTAAAATTTCTAGATAAACTACGTGAATTGATCTAAACTCAAGGTAAGTAATTTATCTAATATTTAATTAATTTTTGTGATATTAGAATTTATTGGACAATTTTGATAAAGTTTATTAAGGCACTTCTCATTTAGTAACATAATATTTTATTAAGTGAAGAATTTGTCTCTAAGAATTTTATAGCATATTATTATTTTACAGTCTACTGTATGTCCTTTTAAAAATAAGCATTTAAAAACACAAAAGTTTTTTAAGTGAACTAGAAATTTCCGTAACCACTGTCATGATTTTACAGAAAGGTCAGGTGTATTTTTTAATGATTTATTATGTTTAACTTGGGAGGTGTAAATATCATACCCTAATGATATTGTATTGTCATACAAAACCCTAAATCTCGTAGGTAGAAAGTAGAAATTTATCACCTGAGCTGGGGGCCATACCATCCACTCCGCTTTATACAACGTCACAAACTTATCTGACACTTCTTCTTTGAAATTAGCTAATGGATCTTTCTCTAGAATCGCTAAACTCCCAAAAAACGTGACTATCATGATTGGAGAAAATATAAACTGGTCAAGAAGCAACTTTTTTACTACCATATCAAATGTTTTTCCTATTATAAATCTGTCTAAAATCTTATACCAGTGATGACATAAAACACCTAATGCAACACCTGAAAAGGCCATATGCATATTACGTTTTAGAGAATACTTGTCCTGTTCTTTTGTATATATTTCATAAGATTGTTCTATCATATCCCCTAAAGAAGATAGACTTAAGGATATGGTAACATTTGTGTATATTAAGTACTTATCACTAAAAGCAACTTTCACTACTTTTCGGAACTTTGTTGCTATAATGGAGCTGTGCATGTTGGTTAAGAACTTTCTACATGAAATGCTGATTGCCTGCATTTTGTTTATATCTGAAACAATAAATTATTGATAACAAAATGTTCAAACTCTGACAGCTTCGATATAAATGCAGACTTAAAGATAAAATTGTTGTCCTTCGATCTAATCTAAAAATAAAAACTTAATATACTTGTCTATCTTTTGTGTATTATATGTATAATTGCTGCACCCTACTTCAACTAAAAACAAAATAGCTACTACTCTGCTTTGACCTGCCTTAATTCACAAATAAATTATTTGTGAATTAAGGCAGGCATTCATTTCATTTGTGTAGAAAAAAACTTAAATACCTATGTTTATGTTTGGTTTCCATTTTTATCTAGGAACTTGTCCTTACTACTTAATTAGGAACAAATATTTGGCCATTACCCATGTTGAATGAGAATCAAGACTCTGATGAGCAGAATATTATACTCACTTGAGCGACAGACAGGTTATAATTTATCAACATCAACCTATAGAAAACATATATATCAAGAAATTGTGGTCTGTAACTTTAATTTCTCAAAAACCTCTACATCAGGGGTAGGCAAATTCTTATGACCGCGGGCCGGTAAATTAAAAAAAATCTAGTGGCGGGCCAGTAAATTATAATTAATCTTGAGGCGGGCCGGTTTATTAAAACACCTAAAAATAGCAGTAAATATTAAAATGTTGTATAATAACATAAGGCATTTTTTTTATTTTACAATCCTTTATTAAAATAAAACCTATTTATGAACTCTTAACATACGAAACACGTAATATACTTGTTTAAAGTAACAATTCAGTATCTTAATTGTTCAAATTACAATAGTCTTTTAACATTTCGACAATTAATTTTTTAAGGAGGTTCATATTTTTTCTGAAAAAACCCTCGGCGGGCCCGATTAAAACCTCTCGAAGGCCGGCCCGCGGGCTGTAATTTGCCCACGCCTGTTCCACATACTATAAAACAAAGTTGCTTTCCGCTGTCTGGACCTATGAATGATTCAATCTCTAAAGCTATGCACAAATTTAGATGCAGTTTTTTTAAAAACTAGAGTGATTCAAGAGGAAGTTTTACATGTACAATATAATAGAAACTGGGACAGGCTGCTAGTAGATAGTAATTGGCAAATAACTTTATTTTGTATTATTTAATTTCACCATTTAGGAATAAAATAACTTAAATAACAAAAATAATTTATATAAACATTACATTATCTTTACACCGTAATAATCAAGTTTATCTTAAACATTTCAGTGTTTATTATTTAATAAACATTTATTAAATTAATATAATAAATATTTAGTTATTTCTTTGGTCACCTTTTTTAATTCCACGATGTTTCACATGTGATGTGTATATATCATAACCTAAGGAAATAGTATTGTCATACAATACTCTGTACTTCGTAGGCAAAAAGTAAAAATTTATAATTTGAGCTGGAGGCCATACTGTCCACTCTGCTTTATACAGTGTCCAAAATTTTTCTTTTACTTCATCAGTAAAGTTTTCAATGGGATTGTCTTCAAAAATAGCAACAGTGGCAAAAAAAGACAAGATAATCACAGGAGAGCAAATAAATTGATCAAGCAACAGTTTTTTTATAACCATATCAATCGTTTTGCCTATGATAATCTTATCTAGAAATATGTACCAATGGTGGCATAAAAACCCAGCAGTAGCTCCAGACAAACCCATATTTGCAGTACGATAAAAATCATGTTTATCAATTTCTTCTTGATATAACTCATAGGTTTGTTCTATTGTATCTCCTATTGTGGATATACTGATTGATAACATAACATTAGTGTATAACAGATTATTTTTGTTAAATAAGCTCTTTACGTTGAACTTATACGTAGCATAAACATGTTTTAAAATTCTTGTAATTTTTTTCTCAAACATCTATAAGCATTAAGTAAAACATAATTTATGAAAATAATAAATAAGCAGTGGTAAGCTTAACTTTTTATCGACTAACACATTAAATTTATTTACTATTAATTAAAATCTTTTTAAATCCCAAAAAACGAAGAATTTAGTAATGCATATCGCACTTGAATATTGCTCTATTTTTAAAAACCACAATACTGTATGATAGTGATCACCTGACTTATTGAAAACTAAACTTAGTGGCCAAGTAGATTTACGCACTTACCAAATTAAGCTTCAATATAATATTGACTTTGGGCAACTTGGTTGAATTCCAAACTAGTTCACAAACGTACTTCTACTTAAATAAAATAACATTTTGTTATAATAATGAATTAAATGAATTAAAACTAAACTAAATATAACCTCAAATTCTATATCAACATGATCTTTAATTAGAATTTGAATGACAATTGACAAGTGACATTTCATTTCTATTTTCTTGCTGTCATCTGTCAGTTATCAACAGAAATAGGAATTTATTATAAATAGAGGTCAATGGTTATCAATGTTCAGTGCTGCCACCATAGTAATTTTTTTCACTAAATTTTGGGAATTTTTGGTAATTGACAGTCATATTCTAAAAAAAACTACACGTTTTGTGTAGTTATTTTTAATGATATTTACTTAACCAAAACAAAAAAATTGTAAATTCATATTGAAAGCGCTATTTTGTACTAAGATGTCTAGGAATTCCTAAGATTATGTCAAACTAACACTAGATTATTTTCTTACGCTGCGTCTTCACAATGGGCCATGATGGATCATTACAGACGTTCACGATTTTTAGAGGGCGTTATCGCCTGTGAGCGGCCATGATGGATTGTAATCGAGCGTGATCGCCGCTGTATCGGTTTTTCGGACATTCATCAAAGGAAATACGGGCAATTAACGACAGCGCGTCCACACGATCGTCGATATTTGTCGGTAGTGTAATATTGGGGCTCTTGCATTTAAACTTTTTAATATTCTGGATTCCTTATACAGATATTTAGAATATCGCATATGACAAATATCACATTTGTCACTATGTCTATATTTTTAAAAGGGTTAAGTAGACGTTTACAACAAAAACTAGTGAGTAGTGTAGTTTTTCTCGGTCAACTTAGTATTGTTTAGCTGATCTAAATTATTAGTAGGTTAACATTTATTTGGCGGGGTTTTTTTTACACATAAATCCAACAACAATTTGCTCGGCTCGAAACTCTTAAACACTAGCCTTTTAGATCCGTGAAAACAGATTCGCGGTCAGAATAATAAATTCTCCCGGGCCAAATGTGATACAAAAATGGTTTAGGGCGTTTTCCTTGATTTTTCAAATAATAAAATGTTTTAAAATCCGTTAAATATACAACCTGTAACATTTTTGAATGAGTATCCTGAAAGTAGTTTGTTCAGAATCGATAACTGAATCCATTTCAGGCATTTTTAATACAGGTTTTTTTTGAAAAAATATTTGTAAAATGATGTAAATTACAAACACTTATTTATCTAAGAACCGCCGAAACAAACAAAAATAAACCTTAAGTCCACGCGATAGATAACACTTTTTCAAATACGACTGCAAAATAGCTCCACAGCGCGAACTCACACATAAACGCAATACAGTGTAGGTACAAACATAACTACACATAGGTGCCGAAATGGCACCAAACGGAATACGACCAACAAATTAATATTTATCATCCCGCATCCCCCTTTCGCATACCTAAAACAATAAGAAAGAGTGAGACGTAAGTATATTACTCCCGCTGTCCCTAGTTTTGGGTTTACAATTACAGGTTGGCGACGGCGCCCGCGCGGCATGTCAAAGGATTTATGCACGACAACGATCAGTCATCTGCCGACCGCTAATGAGTTCCGCTAAAAATCAATAAAAAACTTTCGCGCGCAATGTCTTCTCGGTACACTAACGTACAGTACACTGAAATGGTGAGGACTTGGGCACAGTGTGGTGACAATGTGGCAGTAGCGTGCAGAACATTTAATAGTAGGTACGGTACCAACGTAACCCGTAGTACTATGTTAGGAGCTACTCAGCGGCTTCGAGATCACGGAACATTTCGACCGAACACTGCCATCGACAGGGGAAGAAATGTGAGAATACATACTCCCCTACGAGAGCAAATACTCGACTACTTTGACGAGAATCCTCATCAAAGTACCAGAGAAGCTGCCCCGCGCTTTAACGTCAGTCACATGTACCTGTGGCGAACTCTTCGTGGTGACCGCCAACACCCGTTCCACCTAAGAGGATGTCAAGAGTTAACTCCAGATGATTATGTTCCGCGGATGTAATAAGATAAAGAATAAAGATGAATACAATTGTTTAAATTGTCATCACAGAGTATATAAATACTACGTAATAATTGTCATTTTATTCGTAGTCTGGCAAAAAAAGCATTTTCAGTTTTTTTTCAAATGAATAGCTAGAAATGCCTATGCAGTTCTTCACAAATTACAAAACTTTTTTTATGGTTTCATTTTTTTCGTGCACAGTTATTTTTAGCTCAAATACAGAAATAAGTGATATATTCACGAAGAAATTAGTGTATTGTGTATTTTCTCATTGTTGTTACAACGATAGCATCTATAACAAAGCTCAATAAGGGTGCCGCCGCTTTATCTAAGACCCTAGTATGACTTAATAATATGAAGACGAAAATTATTAACTAGAAAATGCACATCGAATAAAACAAATTAATAAACTCTAATAACTAAGGAATCTTAGTCTGCCGGAAGGGGACGTATCTAAGTAAGTTTTATACTTGTCACTAGCTAATTATATTGTGAAAAACAATTGGATGCCATATTTATAAAAAATAAGAAGAAAAAAAAAGAATGTAGCAGGTAATAGACAAAATTTACAAAAATCATTTGTTCATTACGGTACAATCCCCGGCACATAAGTTGGCAAGAGTCGTTAGATGCGCAGAAGCAATTATTTAGGTCTCTTTGGTGGTCAAGCGGGATGCGGGGTATGACGTAACGCTAATC
>NJDD01008025.1:0-11557 GCA_002245505.1 Calephelis nemesis | reverse complement strand
ACGAATTATTTTTGTGCCTTTAATTTTCTTCTAAATAGACATGATTAATAACAATTGATTTATAACAATAATGACCAATAATAAAAGTGATCACTTTTTTGTTCCACTTGTTCAAGCCTCAAATGCAGAAATTGTGTCATTTAGCAGGAGTTTCGTAAGAACATACAGTTTCTAAAAAGGAGACGGAATGTTAAGAAGGTTGTATATGGTTTTTTACTTTTACATTTTACTCTTGACTGTTTCCTAGCTACTGTATTGTTTTATAAGAAATATATACCAATGTCAGCCTGACACCAGTCTTTGCATAATTTTCCTAAAACTAATTTCTTAAAGATGATCACAGACTTGTAATACGTTGTAATGATATTTTGTGATAGAAGTAAAACTTTCCTGTTACAAGACTGTTTTGTCAAAGCTTATGGTAGGCCCCCTGGGGGGTAATTATGTAACTCAATTACTAACTCAAAATTGATGAGTGTACATCAAATCGCTGTCAAATGACGTGTTTTATATTTGCTATCTCCAGTGACCAACAAACATACAATAGAGATAGCAAACACGAATGACGTCATTTGACGTAAACTTTTGCAGTTTGAGTTTTTTAACTAAGACACATAATCAACCCCCTGGTCAGGATCTTGAGTAAAGCGGTGGCTTCGTTACTCAAGCTCATCTAGTAAGATTTGACGGCAGCGAGGCAATAGACAATACTCTAATTTCTCCATGATTATTTCATTTGTGCACTTTCACTGAACAAAATTAAGCTAGTTCTCATCTAAATTAACCAACTCCACTCAATATTAACACGAAATTCAATAATAGTGAAAAAATTACAACCACCTTCGTTCACGATGGCTCCAAAACTCCGTAAATACTAAATCAAAGAGTACCTATATAAATACTACTTAATAAGAGGCGGGACTTGCATAGATACATAATAATATGCAAACCCGAATTTTGCATAAAGTTTACTTAAAGTGACACCTGTCACTAGATATAACATGGTGAAATGATAAAACCCGTATAATTTGAAAGTAAGTCTAAAGGCATTTAGATATAAGGCGACTAGTGTCGTATGATTTAGGCGAATAAAAAATATAGCAAACTTATTATTATTATTTTACTTGTGAAAGTTGCGCTAAACTGTACTAAATAATGTTATTGTTTCAATAGAGAAAAAGTCGAATGTCGATTTTCAAGGGTGAAATATCGATTTACTAAATCGATTAAGTACTTCTTAATATCGATTTAAAAAATCTATCTTTTTGACTATATATTAATCGATCTCAAATCTCAGATCTCGATTCTTAGTTCGAAGTCCACGAAGCAAGTTGCCCTAGACCGTCTAGGGCAAAAAATTAGTCCAAGTTTTTGCTTTGAATCGATCTTTTGAATTGTAATGGTTCGTTACCCTGTAAATCGATTTACGATATAAATCGTATGGCATTGAATCGATCTCAAATTATTAAAAGATAGAGCACGGAAAGATAGATTTATTTGTGTCAGTGTATGGTGATTGTACAACGTGGAAGTTAATTATCAAGCCCAAAATCTTAAATAAGCTTCTCGATTTTCTACTCTATTCTGCATTATGATAATGCAGAGAGTTGGAATATGTAAATATTCAATTTTACCTAAAACACCCCAACTTGTGTTTATTGCAATAGAATTATGAACTTAATTTAAAAATATTTCAATTACACCGTATTTAGTCATTTTTTGTATGTGTTTGGGTGTCCTAACTTTTTGCTTTTAAATTTACTGCATTAAGGTTTATCAAAAATATCAATTTCGACAAACGTACTGGGTCTAACCTATTACGGCTATCTGCAAATCTTTGGTCTTGAAGCTATTTTAAGAAGTAGGTGTCGTAATCTTACTTGGTTGATACATCGTACCTAAAATATTTGTTGTGTTGTCAAAGTTCTTACCTAAATATTGTTTGTTTTTCATTATTTTAGTTTTTATCGCCTCTGTGGTTTAGCAGTTCAAGTATTGGATTTGACTTCATGAGGTCCCGGGTTCGATTCCCGGATCGGGCAACAAAGAGAAAATTCAACAATTTTCTGATGAAAACAAAAGGTTGCTCGGATTTGGATCCGTGTCCTGATAGCGATAGGCTTGCCATCTATCCCACTGTGGAACTTAGTGTCTTCGGGTAGTCGTGGGTGCCCTGGATGTGCCTCTGCCTATCTCTTCGGGGATATTGGCATGAAGACATTTTTTTAAATGATACGTTTTTTTTCATACGATCTCCAGGCATACGGTTCAATCTTAGTAAAGAGATAAAAAATCGGCAGACCGTATTACTGTGAATCGATCTTCTTGAAAATCGATTCAGATCGGGCATCCCTAGAAAAGAGAGTTTCGGCAATCGGCAAAGATACCAACAACCTAGATATTCTGTGGATACTTTTTATGTCAATCTTTATCCTAGAACTTAGTGATTAAATATTCTCTTTGGTTTACCCGAGTTCCCGAGTAAGAACTATGAGGCAAGAGCCCATAGTGTCCCTGTCATAACTCATAGTGCGTCGCTGTGAATTTTGTAAATTTATTTCTCTTACTATTTAAATAGACGAAAATATAAAGGCAATTATGGTGTCGTGTTCAGTAAGCGCGTGTGAGGTTACAAAACGTAACAACCCCAATAAATACACGTTTCATAGGTAAATATACAATTTTGACATTGGAATATTTAGAACTGTTTTATCAGTTTTTTCTTTTAACCTGTTCCAAAAAAAGATTTTTACTACACACTTATTTGCATTGTCTTATATTGTAGTATAAAAGTAGTTGGTATGTAATAAAGTAGTATTTTGTACTTCAAATGTCTAGAAGTTCTAAATTATTTTTTTGTTTATGCTAGGGCTTGACAAAGCAGTGACGTCCTAAATATCGATGAATGTCAATATTATTTTTAAGCCAATTTGCGTTTCATAAAAAAAACTTTTCTAAATACGACTGAGATGGGCTTATCTGAAATCTTCTTGTGAATACTTGATATTAGGTTTTGTCATTTTGTCTTTGTATCATATTTTTTTCAAAATTTCTTGGCAGGTTCAATGTTAAAAAAGCTCAGGACAAATTATGTTATTTGATCAATTAAAAGTTATAACACTCTTAGAACACATAAACCCATTTTCATTATAGAATTTTTGTCATGTGACAATAATATTCGTTCAAATTCTTGGTCTAATAGATTTCCAAGGAATTCTTTATTACGAGAAAAATGGCTGCGAATTTTAAACAGAAATGGATGGACTCCATATAGAAACTCTACCGTCTGTAGTAAGCATTTTGAAACTGAATGCTTTTTACAAAGAAAACATCGACGAGTCCTAAAGAAAGATTCCTTGCCTACTTTATTTGTACCTGTAAGTATGAAATTTTCTAATGTGTAGGTAGGTAAACGTGGTGTCAAGGATTGCAAGGGATTTAATCAACTTTGACATTATTTATTAACTCAAACATTACAATGCTTGTTCATTGCAATATTATTGTTGACCAATATATTATTTTGTTTATTTACAGGTGCTACTAAAAAACAGAAAACCTTGTTCTTATCTATATAGAGATATTTTTCCTTCACTGTCGTCGGAGTTATTACCAGGTTCATCAAAACAAGTACTGACTCCAAGAAAAAAAACACTTATTAAGAAATGTTCTTTGCTGCAGAGGGAGCTATCAGACAAAAATAAGCTTTTAAGAAACCTAAAAGCTTTAATATTAAGAATGAATAAACGACTTTTACAATTACAAACAGTCGTCAAGAAATTGCAAAACAGGCCAGGAATGAACGATCATAGAAATGATATACAAATTTCTTGTGAAAATAATCTGCTTATTATAAAAAATAATTGACGGACTTTATGGAAAAGCTACAGATGAAATTAGTCACACTACAAATTATGCTGAGGAACTCCAAGTAGCTAAGTCCAAGAAGTTACATTTACATCAGAGACAGTTTCAATCCTTGTTTTAACATACGCAAACAGTATTCACGCCGAGATTGCGGGTCAGGCTTTTGCGGCATTTTCAAAGAGAGGTCTTGTTCATGGAAGCTTAATTTTTGACGAAATAAAAATAAGGGAAGAACCAGAAATAGTTGCCAAAAAGCACTATGGTTACGTTAATGTTGGAAGCGATTAATATGGTGATGCGTTAAAATTGTAAAAGAAATACTTGTGTAAATGGTAGTGTCCGTTAATAAATTTTTCTATATCTTTTGACAGTATTTTGAATTTCGGAAGCCTCCTTCATTTCAGAATAACGTGGAATATATTGCATACAAGGGCAGAAGATATAATATTTTATTTGACCCTCTTCTCCTAATAAAACTACTTAAAATTATTTGGCAGATCACAAAATTTTATATGATAATCTCGGCCGTAAAATTGTATTTAAATAGGTACATTGAGAATCTACAAAACTAACAGCAACATGAAGGTCTACACCTAGCAAATAAATTATCGACAAGGCAATTGATTTTGAAATGCAAAATTTCAAAGTTTTACTGGCTGCACAATTGCTTAGTATATCAGTAGTATTTGCTATTGACATGTGTAACAAAAACCTCAAAATACCTGAGCTTGAAAATTCCGAAGCTATAGTAAAGTTTATTTTACATGTAAATGATATTTTCAGTATTTTTTAACTCAAGGAATTTGCATGATTTTGCTTTTAAAAAACCTGTATGTGCAAGTAACAAACAAGGAGAGTTTGATAGAATTTATGAAGTGCACGAATATCTTAAATTTCGGAATGGGCCATCCGTTATAACTACCCAAAGGCGCTTACGTTTTTTGTACATAATTTCATTTAAATTAATCTTTGTCTCTTAGTTTTTACCGACCACTATCATCATAGCGAAGATGAAACAGATTTTTGTTGGAAACTTTGTTTGTCGCAAATATGTATGATGATCGTTACTTATGTTTCTGAGTAAGTAATGAAAAGAATTAATAATAAAAATTAAATGTGAGGAATGTTATAATAGTTTATTTTGAAACCCATGCGATATGTGTCATAAGTCGTTAATTGTTAAGAGAGATTATTCTAATACAGAAGATGGATACTTGTTATGTACAGTTACAATACCGAAAAATTTAAAAGTACTCAAAAATATATTTTTTTTATTTAATAGTCTAAAATGTCATGTGTTAAACCAAAATCCACTTAACTACTTACAAATCAGTGATTACTGGTATTTACTTAAGAAAAGTATAGTGGTAACTTATTTTCTTCTATGGTCATACGAAAGCAAGTTGTTGAAATGTTATCGATAAACTTGAAGGACGCAACTAAGCAAGACTATTAGTATACCAAGTCTTATTTCCTCGTTTCTCTAGTCTTTTATGTCATACAATAGCAAACAAGCAATTAGCATTTGATAGGAAGAGACAACCATCACCTATAAAAAAGAGTATCTTTACGCCCATATCCGCGAAGAAATAGGCAGAGGCACAACCAAGGCAACCACGGCTAGCCGAAGACACTAAATCTCACAATGTGATCGGTGGCAAGCCTAATGCCAACCAAGCACATTCTTAATCCCGGGCATCGATATTTTTTAATGAAAATTGAAAATGTACATTTTTACATCGCAGACATCAAATTAGTGGTTTTCTCCATGTAGGTCTGGTGTCGTAGAATCATAGATTTTCGGTCCTCCTATAAAACAGCTTGGAAGAGGCGAGCATAGTTTACTTGAGCCATTACCAACAAGATACCCAGGTAGGAATCCATACCCTTACCTTTTCAAGCCGTTGAGCCCATGTAATGATATACAATACGCCAAAAATGTTGACTACCTTAGCTGCACGGTGTCAATAGTCCACGGTTGTCCCTAACCAGAAGAAGAATTATGTGCTTGTTGGCTGTCTCAAATCATATTGATAGTTATACTTTGCTATCTGTATGGCGGGATGATAATGCCCCTCACATCGTTTTACAAGTTATCTTTCTATAAGTGACCATAAAACACGGATGAGACATAGAAATCTACCACCTATTAGTCAGTAATGACAGGCCTGACAAAATCACTGTTCTTCAAAATGGGTCCTGATCAACACGAGACATATTTATTAAACTAGCTCGTTTTGTTTAAATCAACATTGAACTGTGGATCTTTAAATTATTAAACAGAAATTTCCCCATTCTCCTGTTAAAACTAATACAATACCTTGTTAGTAATCCAACGTAAAAACAAATATTGCGTAAGTCATAATAGATGAGAGTAACGAAAATATCCTCACTTTACGTATAATTTGTAAATAATGTAAATTTATGATATCGATAACTTATGTGGTCCCTAGTTACTACTTACTTATCTGTGGTCTGTGTCTCTAGCAGTTAGCACAGAGTCTACAGTCTATGGTCTACAGTCAGTGAGACCTGTGAGTCTGTGTTTTACTGTTTTTCAGCAATCGGCATTTTTTAATTATTAAATATCTCACAATATTTATGATTAATTTACTGAAAAATATTAACAGAATATAGTAAATAATTAAGCGATCACTTTGAAACATAATGGCAGGTAAGTTTGTCTTTTTTTCAAGGTATTAACCTAATCAAAAAGTTAGACGTTTGCTGTAGTAATTACAAGTTTCTTGTGAATGTGATTACAGACAAACTAACTCTGGATAAACATGCTATGAAAGATCGGTCAACTGCTCATCTTCGTATTTACGTCGGAGGCTTGCAGGATGATTGCGCTGTAGACGATGTGTATAACCACTTTATCGAGTATGGACAAATCGACGGTATTGTACTGAATAGAGTCTTTGGATTTGTTCAATTCAATCAAGAATCGAGTGCCCTAGCAGCTATAGCTAAAGCAAATGGCAGTACGTTTCAAGGAAGAAAGATTAATGTTAAACCTGCTCAACAGAATAACAATAGGTTAGTCGTTTCTATGTGTACTAATATATATTATTTTTATGATAGTCTTGACATTTGTTTATGAATTTCTAATTAATATCCTTGAACAAATTTAAATTGATCTATTAAACGCAATCAAAAGATCAAAGTAAGTAAATTATATGCTTGTGTTATAGATGATAGTCAACAATACTAATACATAAATACCAATATAAATTAATTAACATACAAAGCCAGAAAAACACATCTGTGTACATCATATATATGCCGAACCACATTCGGAATTGAGTCTGAGCTTTAAGGTTAATTTGTGTAGTTAGATGTGTACTCGAACCCCTTAACCAACATAGCAGTCCAATAATATTTTTTTATATGAATATTTCTTTTTTTCCTTACAAACTATTAGTAGCCGTTAAAGTCAAGTGATACAAAGTTTGCTGGGTCGACTAGTATAAAATAAAATACTCAAGTAAATAGTAGTTCTGCAATCTGCAGTAGTTTTATCTCTTCTTTTATCTTTTGGATTGTAAAAATTTGGATTTCACTTTCTAAAGAAGTATTTCCACAGAATTACAATTTCATGGTAACAACTAACAACTACAAAATAAATTTTCATCAGATGAGTTGGTGCCATATTATATATCATATCCAGGCAATTACATGCTACAACTCGATGACGTGGCAGAATGTTGTTTGAAAATCGAGTTGACAATTGAAAAAGCTAAAATTGAAAACTGCTATGCTTTACAAAACGATATAGATTCATTAAGTCAATACTATGCAAGAAACAAAATTAGAAGTTTTACAAGGAAAGGAAAGCCTATTCCATCTGTACTTATTAAATAACATGTCCTGACTGACTGATTCATCATCGCCAAGCAAAAACTGTTAAAGTTACAGCCATGAAATTTGGTGAATAGGGTTGCTTTAGTGAATAGACACCAACTAAGGATGGGATTTTGGAAATTATATCCCTAAAGGGGTGAAATAGGGGTTGAAACTTTGTATGGAATACTGTCATTTGGTTTTTTTTGCACATCATATTGTCACTGTCATTGGAAGTTAGAAACACGAGACTTTATTTTTGGGCTACTTATTAAAAATTAGAAACATATTTAAGCGTTTCTGGAAATTTCCCTAAGGGGGTTAAAAGGGGTGGAAATTTTATGTGAAAGTTCTTATTTAAAAAAAGAATAAATTATTCATGCAATTTTTAATTGGACATAGTTAAACAGAAAGGATCCAACCCACGCAGAGTTATTTTTAAGAAATTCAATTTTTAAGTGCAGATCGTGTTTTATCTTTAATTCTCTCCTTGAAATTTCTGGGGTTTAGTTTAACGAATGGATAAACATGTTTTATTTATCTCTAATTCAACATCAAAACATATAAGTTTTACACAAAGAGTGTTTTTGCATACATAACTCATTTTCGCCTATAGTGTGGTTTGGATCCTTTCCGTTTCATTATGTCAAATTCAACTTCAGTTTACTAAATATATTTACTGCCAAGCGAGTAAAGCTAGTTGTGTGCCAATGAGTGCTAATAAATAAAACTTCAATTGTTTGCGAAGTAGGAGTAATGTTTGACCAAAAGCTTTTACTTTCAGAACATATAGACTTAGTGTGTACAAAAGTATTTAAAAATTAAGGTTTTATTTTAAGCATATGCAAAAGTTAAAAAAATATTGGCTCCGGAAAATCAATATATTTTTTTGCATACACATGAACTATTCTGGAATTTGCTTCTTCAATATAGTATCTCCATTATATTATATACACGAGAGGCACTGTGAAAATCAGAGAGACAAGAGATGAGAAGTTCGTCAGCCATCTCAATTTTTGATTAACCCACAATATCGTTTGAAGATAGTTGTCAGAGACATAAGCTGTGAACATTTGCAAATCGATGGACGCTCTTGGATATGTGCCTTCTTTGTAATTTATTGAATGGCCATCTTGATGCACCTGAGCTTTTGCAAAACTTAGCATTTAACATACCAATATGTCATAACCGACATACTCCAATGTTGCATTTTCCTGCACACTCAACAAATTATGCAAGTAACTCTGTGTTAAAGCATATATTGCACATACATATACCCATTTTAGAGATATTGACTTGTTTTTTCTTTCTATGCTGTTAATCAAATCTAGAATTAAGCAAAAAATTGAAATTAGTGTGCGTTAAAAAATAAATGGGAAACTGAAAAATATAATGGGTAGTCACTGCACTTGTAGATTTTTTTTAATGTAGAATGGTAATAATTATTTTATTTATTTATGTATGTTTTTGTTTGGAAACCTTAATTTATTAATTTACTTTTTGTGCCAACTAAAATAATAAGGAAAACCTGTAAGATATCTACTATTTAAGTGAATAATAAGTGGGTCGTGTAACTAAAAATCTAGAAAATTTGTATTTGCAATTTTTAATAAAGATAACATTGTCCGGTATTGGCACATATGCCTGATTGGCGATTGGTTTGCCACCTATCACTTTGTGTCCTGGTTGTGCCTCTGCCTACCCCTCAAGGTGCATGACGTTAATTTAAATATGTTTGTATGTAATGTGAAAGATATACAAACATTTATAATAAGAGAAAATAGTCAGCTGCCTTTGGTGATTTAACCTATAAAAAGTAACTTAGTAAATTTGTTTTACAGAAATGAAGTAGAGGTGGTCACTGTGCCACAGAAGGTACCACCAGCTGTGGCTATAACTGACAACATACCACAAGTCCAAGATGAGGCGGATGACCTGTATGATAGTTATGGAAATTATGTTGGAGATCAAAGAGGTATACTTACATTTTTGACATATGTTTTTATGATATTGGAATGCAAACAAGCAGACAAATTTCTTACCATCAAGAAATTCACGTCGCCACGAGACACCAAAAGTGGTAATGGTGCATTAGCATCCTGAGGCCAGCTAAGGCATTGAGCAAAAGTAAGTTTACTGGCTACCTTACCCTCCGAACCGGAAGCGGTTCGGTAGCATTATGGTGGCAGGCATAGGCATATAGGAATAGGCAAATCGGTGTTACCAAACCGGGCGAGTGACTGCAAAAGTCTACCTAAAAACTAGTAAGACGTCACGGTGTTAGTAATATGCCTGTGCTCACCTTTTACGAGCTGCCTGGCAGGATAACTGACATTACTCTCAAACGATCTATTTTGCAAAGGAGTCTGAACCAACAGTAATTCTCTCTGTGTTCTATCTGTCTGCTGTTGGACTTAACTTCATGTGGTCCTGGGTTCAATCCCCAGTTTGGTTGTTTGGGATATTGCCTGGGATTAGACATGTGCCTAGTTGGCGATAGGTTTGCTACTTATCACATCATGGGACTCATTGCCTTTTGTTAGTCGAGGGGTGTACCTCTGCCTTAAAGTTCAAGATATCTGATAAATCTACACACAGGGTTGATGATTTTATCCGAAGGTTGGTATCGCATCTATAACATCTTTATTGACTATAGGAAACAATTATTTCAAACCATTAACAAATCAATGTTCTTATGTGCCATCCTAAAAATGTATTTATGTATGTCATTGTTCCATTTTAGATTACAACAGAGAAGAGAGAGACGAGTATGAAGAGCCTGCAGTAAATAAGGGGTGGGTTGAGAGGGGCCGCGGGCGCGGGCGGGGCGCCCCCCGCCAGCGGGGCCGGGGCCGCGGCGGCCCGGCGCCCTACAGGGACGGACCGGACACTCCCGGCCGAGGTATGCTGTCTCACATGTGGAACATTATACTTACATCAACATACACATTTGACCACCTCGTTGGTCAAAAAGGCTAGCGTACACAACTCTTCGTAACTCCACCGACCAACCGCAAGGCCTTAGAGTATTAGCATTCCCACCCCGACCTCCGCTCCGAGCAGTCGTGCGCTAGCGCTTCGTTTCGGCGGCCTTTGTTAAGGCCGTAGTGCTAGCCCGCCTGCCGTAGCGCGTCACTCGCTCGCTCCGCGCAGTCGTAGCGTTCGCTCTGTAGCGCTCGCTCGCCTGCCGTAGTAAGCACTCTTCACATTTTTTAAAAAAAAAACGTTTGATGTACCGTACTTAACCGTCGAACCGTACAAGTCCGTCCTCTCTTGTTCGAGTGTTCCTGCCGTTCGCGGGTCGCAGCCGCAGCGCAAGACGCTTGAAGGAAGATCACCGAAAAAAGAAAAACGTCACGTGAGGCTCACACCAACACACACAGTAGGGCTGTGTAGGTACACACCCCTGTTGTCACCAACGACAGGGGCCCGTAGGGACCCGTGTTGTTAGGTCGTCGTCCCCTCTGCCGCCAGAGGGGACCCCCAACCAACTCTACCCATCTTTTGGCGAGGGTCCAATATGGACCCTCGAAGGCTCTCCCCCTTCGAGCGCTTCATTTTGGAGCGCCACCCGCATCTGGCAGAAGAATGGAGACACTTTTCTGCCCCCGCTTCCCGCGCCGTAGACTCTCTGATGCCGGCCTTCGGGCGTCCGGCCGCGTCCGACTCTCCCGCGTCACCCCCCGCGCCCGCGCGCGCGCCGCGTACCTCGTCCACCGCCCCGTCGCGTAGCCCTGTCTCGTCGCGAGACGTCACCCCCACCCCCTCCAACCGCTCGAACGCCACTCTGGCGTTCGAGTATATGAGCACTGCTCAAGAATCGGCCTCGGACGACGGCTTCACCGAAGTC
>NJDD01008022.1:1579-22620 GCA_002245505.1 Calephelis nemesis | reverse complement strand
TTAGGTACTCTCGTTCTCTTGCGGATCACCGAATTACGGATCATATCTCGCAGAGAAACACCGAGCATACCTAAAAGCTAACACTGAAGGCGTCTATAAAAGAGGCCAACTTAAGAAACGCCGGTTAGACGTCATGGAGCAAGATATGATTGCCATTTTACTCTGTTAGGAATGCCAGAGACTTTTAAAAGAAGAGAGGTAGCAGTAGAAAAGCGGACCCGGTAGAAGATCATTCTTCTTTTTAAGGCACTGGTTATATAATATCTGAAAATACCTACTTAGGTAGAGAATTCCTGTACATAACACACAGCTACTTTGACTACTTAAATAGATAAAAAACTGTAATTTGAGATAACATACCCATATCCTCATCAGGCTGCGCGAAGTAATTGATCAGATCCTCAAGACACATCACCATTTCACCGAGGTTCACTGACGCGAAGAACATTGAGTGACGTCGGTTTTCTTGCAAAGTTTCAAGGCCACTGGAAAATTGTTTTTTTAGATAAAGGAAAATCGTGTGTATGATTTAAGTAGTTATTGTATAAGGGTGTAGCATAGCTTTAAACACAAAAAGTGAATTAGTGTATACTAGCTGCTAACCGCGGCGTTGCCCGCGTGGTCTCACAGGAACCTTGTTTCGGGTTAAAAAAAAACTATCCTATGTGTTAATGCAAGTTACACTAGAAGGTAACTTGGATTAACCTTGCCAAATTTCTTGAAAATCGGTTTAGCAGTTTTTGCGTGAAGGATAACAAACAAACATTCAAACTTTTGCATTTACAATATTAATAGGATTTAAAAATAACATGAGTAATAGAGAATATTGTTTATCCAGACATTGAAAAATTCTTTCTTGACCTGGAGAAGTCTATTCAGCTTCAGAAATTAATTACTTTTCCTCTTATATATCAATGCCCTCTTTCTTTGTTATTCTTAGAAGCTACGGACCTATCTACTTATATCACATAAAAGTGATTTCTTAACATTTAACAATAAGCTTGGAATAATAGCACCTGTAGAGCAATAAAATTTCTCTGGTGACATGGGGTTGCTATTTTTGAACTATTCGATATTATTGGTGATAAATATTCATAAATTAAATAAAAATCACATTAAATATTATGATAGATATATATATTTCTAATGCCTAACGATGAAATACGAACGATATCATTGTATTTGATACCATTCTATCATTGTAATTGATATTTTTGATATTTTCCATCGTCGGCACTTGGTAAAACTTCCAAATATTCATATTTTTAAATAAAGAAACACTTTGTCGTTGTATTAAAATTATGAAGAACGATGGTCTTTATTATGTGGAAATCTTTCTCTTGTGACGTGGAAAAGTCGAATTTGCCTAGATAGTAGATACTAATAGTAACAAATGGAGAAAAATCTATCAACACTCACTTGATGAACTTAGTGAATAGTGAAGAACATTTTCTGATAACCCTGGCGGTGCGGGATTCTTCCTCCT
Source organism: Calephelis nemesis (assembly GCA_002245505.1). Taxonomy (NCBI): domain Eukaryota; kingdom Metazoa; phylum Arthropoda; class Insecta; order Lepidoptera; family Riodinidae; genus Calephelis; species Calephelis nemesis. Next base: position 21,134 of record NJDD01008022.1, on the reverse strand, counting down.
GCGACCTGGAGAAGTCGAGTCCGTCATCCATCTTGCCTTCCTCGTGGAGAATCGCTTGTTTCTCTTCTACTTTACCGACGCCCTTCTTTTTTGTCTCGTACGACTGTTAATAATATTACACCCCATTCAAATAATTTTCACGTGAATGTTTTGCAAATTTTGTTTATCGGGTATGAAACAAACCCAAGTCATAAGGCTTTAAAATAACGATGATACGGTTCAAGGAAACGTAGACGTAGTTAGCACTTGCTCTTCGGTTTGCTCGTCTGGGCGGGGGCACTCCCGTGCCTCCAGAGATAATTATTACACATTACGTGATACTTACAAAAAGAAAAAAGGCAACTTTTCTTACAGTATTTTTTCTATTTAAATATGACTAGGTATACACTCAAGCATAAACAATATAAAGTTTGTAATAATAATAATAATTTATTATGGGAAACGATGGTACTACAAGGACGATAGATTATACTACTGGCTGCCAAGGGAGTTTGTTTCGCCGTTTCTTCTCCCGACTGGCTAGGTTTGGAAACGGTGGTAGTTTACGGTAGACAGGGCTAAATTTATTATCATTTTAAAATTATTTGTAAGTTATAACTCAAATTATAATAAGAATAAAACTATTTGTTCGTATGAATATTAAAACATCGTGTATATAATTAGTTATTTTATACTTATAAAAATATTACATTATTTGCACGCCACAATGTGGTAGAATATGTTGGAAAGATTAAATAATTTTGTAACAACCTTAACACACATATTTCGCAAATAAATATATTTTCTTTCTTTCTTTCTTTAGATTAGGTATGTAATATTTTCTACCCTTATTTAGAACATCTATAAATAAATAAAATATATAGAATAAAATATAAAAATGAATTGCTAAATGTGTTAAGCGCATAACTTCTGAACGACTGAACGGATTTGGCTAGATCTTTTTGTTGTGTTAGTTACTGTCAGAAAACGGCTCTTATAAAGAGAAAAACCGGGAAAATTTCAGGGAATATAGGAAAAATAATACTATATTTTTTCCCATTTAAATTGAAAGGGTGCGACGAACTTTACCGAGACAGCGACTATAATATATAAACAATGAATTTTGCATCGTTTGAAATGTACAAAAAACAGGCGTCGAAATTAAGTTCTTAGCTTTCCCTTCAAATTGTTTCCTTGTCTTCAATTAAGGTAACAAATTAATGCCTACACAAGTAGAGCTGACCGATCCAACATTTTTCTTTCGACAGGGCAGAAAGGTTTAACTTTCCTTCCGCTGCTTTAAACGATGTATCCTCTTTCTGGCTCCGTAAAACAGACAAATATCTAACACACCTTGGGCAGTGCAAAAAGAAAACCTGATAGTAAAGGTGATTGTCGTCAGAAATGAGCCAAGGACGATAAACATTTTTTTGGGATGTGAGTACCTACTATTTAATATATACATTTATATGTATATTAGTAAACATTTTTTTTTTATTCTGCAGAATAGAATAATGAGTAAACATCATATAAAAATATTTATGTAAAATAATTTAATATAATATTCACCTTATCCAATAATAACTGTAAAAGTTACCTTATAAGACAGCCAAAGCCCGGTTTCGCTGTGCTGGACTATGACAGTAGAATCACCGTATTTGATGATGGGCGCACCAATCACTTCCAGATCTTTGTCCTCGAGAACTACTTTCTGGTCGTCTTTCTCTAACCGAAGGCAAAAAGCACATGATGCGGTTGTGGCTTCATCTCTGAAATATTTTGTAGCAAATGTTACACCTCAGTAATATTCCTTGTGTTCCTTTCTGCCAGGCAGCTCGTAAAAGGCGAGCATAGGCTTACCGTCACTAACACCGTGACCGTGACCGTGACCTACTAGGTGGTAGAGTTTTGAAGTAACACGCGCGGACTGGCGCTACCGCCTCATCTATCGTCATAACGTCCGTGCTTGCCGTTGACGTGTTCCGGTCCGGAGGGTAAGGTAGCCAGCAAACTTACTTTTGCTCGAGGCCTACCATCCCGGCTTCGGGTTGACAACGCACCATTACCACCTTTGGTGTCTCTAGGCAGCGTGAATTTCTTACCATCAGGAAATCCGTCTGCTTGTTTGCCTTCTAATATCATTAAAAAAATAAGTGTAACGATTTTTTAAGATATAGAAAGACAAACAAGCAGACACATAAAAACCGGCAACTATTTAGCCAATTACAATAAAATATATTATTTATAAAGTATAACTTAAAAACGACGAAAAAAAATAACTTATCGGACGACGTCGGAATCATTACCTTCTTTTAAAACAGGAACCATATTTTTTTACGTTGTAGGCTAAGTAATCGCGTTACAAACATAAGAAAAAGGGCAAATTGATATGGGGAAAATGAATTCAAAATGGCGAACAGCAGCTCCCCTTATGGTAAGAGACAACCGAAGCCTATTGACCCTCTTAACCGTAGTGCCCGGGATTTTAGGCCATTTCTGCAAGTTTACCGACTACCTCAAACTTTAGCATGTAACACGATAATAGCGTAGCTGATAGGAATGATGAAGGCTGATAGGCAGGAATACGTAAGACTCGGGGCGAGCTGCTACAAAGCACTGTATCACTTATTTTAGATAGATTGAATAAGGAACTCTTAATATATATTATACTACAAGTTTCACGCAGCTTCGCCTGCGTAACTTGGCTTCTACTGCACCGATTTTGATGAAACAAAGCCTATGTCAGTAAAGGACAATGTAGCATTCTAAAGGTAAAAGAATTTTTAAAATCAGTCCAGTAGTTTCGGAGCTTATTTATTTAGCCAAACAAAAAATCAAATCTTTCCTCTTTATAACATTATTATTGATATTATTGAAGTGAAAACTTCTTTAGCGGTGTTGCACACTTTTTTGGAATGCGTAAAAAGTTCTAAACTCGCATCAGGACACGTGTCCTAATTCGTAAGACAAAAATTGGTAAAACGGCACAGGCCGCTTGCACGAGTAAGACGGCGCAGGGCGCTTGCGAGAATAAAACGACGTAGGACGCTTGCGCGAATGTTCGCCTTGTCATGTCATGTCGTGTTTGTCATGTATTCTACCACATAAATGATAGTACTTTCATACTGATAATTAAAGCAATTCGTGCAAAATTATTCCCTAACCATTCCAAAATATCAAAAATGCATAACGTTAATATTCAAGTTTTCACTTCTACCGGCGCTCCTGGAGTGCAACCTATCGTTTTCATTAATTACATATTATACTATATTATTATATTATATATAAGTAATAAGTATAGATACCAAATATTCTTACCTGCTAACCAAGTACAGTTCATTCTGGTCATTGACACCCAAGTATCTGCCGGTGGTGATGTGTCGGATCCTCATCGGATGGTACCAGTTGATGAAACCTCCCGCCCATTTAGTGCGCGCCAACTCCAGTCGCCAGAGCGAGCGCGCTTGGGACATCACTGACCCACCCTCATATACCACAATGCTGAAACAAGAACGGTTGTCAGGAAAATAGAGATACGAGCAAGATATCTCATCGCTGAAGCAAACATCAGTCAAGGTGAAAAATAAATGTCTATACCTAATTCAAGAAGTAGCTTTCTTTTGATCCATTATTTTTTTTATTATTCTAACGGCTAAGGTTGAAACTCTAGACTGTCATAACCTAAAAGTCTCTAAGTATCAAAGCAGACACATTTTAGACTATTATGTTCACACCTTCTGCTGCAGTTTCCTTTGTCAGTCAGTTTCCAGTGTCACTTTAACCCTCAACTATTACCATAAACTTATACTTACTTCTGTCCCCCGTCTTTGCTCCAAGTGCTCGGTATCGTAAGACATTCGTCCCCACCATGGAAGAACCTCAGCACATCCCCCCCAAACACGTAGCCCACGTACTTCATCCGCGATATCCCAGTACCGTACGGCTGGACCGACCAGTGGGTCACGTGGAATGAGGCATTCACTATTGATACTTCGTTTTCTTTTGTTGTGTGCTGGAAGTAAATTGTTATATTAAAACATGTCCACGTGTTGTTTGGGGTCTCCTATGTAGTTGGTCGGCCATCTGTCTTCCTACCAGGCAACTCGTAAAAGGATAAACAGGTTATTACCAACAAGACCACTGGTGGAAGAGCACCGTGCTGCAAGTTTTCCAGATAGGGGTCCACCGCTTTACCTATTTCAGCCACCATAATTACTTTGCTATGTTCCGCTCCGAAGAGTAGGGTAACCAGATAACTAGCGCAATTGGCGTAACATCCCGGCCATAAGACTGCATCATACCCTCATCATCTATAGTGTCTCTTACCATCAATAGGCCAGTTGTCTCTTACCATCAAGAGAATCGTATAAAGTATCTTCACGTCCATATCCCCGAAGTGGTAGGCCGAAGCACAACAAGGGCACGACTGGCCGAAGGCACTAAGACCCACAATGTGATAGGTGGCAAGCCTATCCCCAACCGGCAGAGTCAGGTTTAATAAATGAAAATGCACATTTTCAGATTTTTTTTCTTGCCTGGCCCGGGGATCGAATCCGTGACCTTAAAACCTGAAGTCCAGTTCCGGACCGCTAAACCACAGCCACAGTTGTGTGCTTATTATCTTATCAAACGTAAAAAAACGCTTTATTTTTCTCTACACATTTGATTTTATAACATACATTAAATAATTATAGATTTCTCGTGACCACGGTCCCAACAGATACACGTAAATGTTGCACGTTTTTATCCGTTGATCGCCTTGTTGGTCGAGTGGCTAGCGTACACGCCAACCAACCGTGAGGCTAGGGTTCAATTCCTGACGGGCTCTTGTGTGATGAGCATTAAGATGTTTTTTTTTCCGGGTCTGGGTGTTCATTAAATTTATTCTTGTATTTATTTAAGTATTTCTATGTATTAGTATCGTTGACTAACACCCAAAACACAAGCATACAAATTATAATTTGCTTACTTTGGGGTTAGATTCAATTTTTTTAAGTTGTCCAGGGGATATACATACACATCTTTCAAGGCTCTTACGGGGTAGCCAGAGAGTATAAAGTGCTAAATTTTTGCAGGTAGGTGAAGAATGGTTATACTTCAATGAATGCTTACCAAATATCTCTCTGTGGCCACTGACACTAGAATCAAGTCGTCACCAACTCGGACCTTTTCACCCTCGGACCTGGAAACATTTACTTAGATATTATATAATAAAACCACATACATAGGTTTTTGAATAATAGTATAGTAGTAGTATAGTATCTTCACGCCCTTATCCCCGAAGAGGTAGGCAGAGTTACAACCAGGGCACCCACAACTAGCCGAAGATACTAAGTCCCATAATGTGATAGGTGGCAAGCCTATCGCCAACCGGGCACGTTTCCAATCCCGACCAACATTTTTTTTTATTAGAAAATTGGAAAAATCCAATCTTCTTTTTGTTGGCCGACCCGGGATTCGAACCCGAGACCTCATGCAGTCAAGTCCAACACCCGGACCGCTCGACCACAGAGACGACAAAAAATATATTGAATAAAAATAGATTAAAGCGTAACAGCACATATTTGTTTGTCTGTCTGTCTGGTAGTCTATATCCCAAATGCTGAATCTACTGCATCGAATGTGATAATATTTAAATCATTGTAACAAGCTGTTTGATCGCGACTTTGTCAGCATAGAATAGTAACCATTTTCATACAAACTTTCATCACCTCTTTCTTTTAGGGGTTGTTTTTTTTTTGTAAAATGGCCTATGTTTGCCCTCGGATAATTAACTGCATGCATACAAAGTTTCATTAAAATCGATTCAGCGGTCTTGCAAAAGACAGACGAGCAGACTATGGAATTATTAGTATGGATGTATGGATAGGCTACGATAAAACAGTTACTGCTAAAACAAGGATATAGAAATATTCACACCTTTGTTTGCTAGCAGGATGTAATGTCCACCAGCACGCTTCCCCTTTCGAATGCTCCTGCAGACCGACGTCAAACGCTAGCTTATCTTGTGAAGACGACGTGGACAAGCAGGCCAGGTACTGAAAGAAAAATATAGCATTAGAAGAGGTTTATTATATAGCTAAGGCAAATCCTATTACCTAAACACATTTGGGATTGCTGCGACAAAAAACATTTAATTAAGAGATTCTTTTAATATGGTGTAGGCAAACGAACAAGCAAATCAAGATGCTCATAATCCTCGAAGCCCTAGAACATCTACAACACCAGGATGGTATCGTTGTGTTGCTAACATTTTAGTTGGTGCTTCCTACATCAAGTTTTTTTTTAAACATTGGAAGGCGAACAAGCAGACGGATTTCCTGATGCTAAGAAATTTTCGCCGCCCAGAGACACCAAAGGTGGTAATGGTGCGTTGCCAACCTGAGGCCGGGATGTTGGGTCTCGAGCAAAATTAAGTTAACCGGCTACCTTACCCTGCGAACCGGAACACGCCATGACGTTATGGCGGTAGGAATAGGAGGTAAGACGGTGGTACTTATCCGGGTGAGTCTCTGCGAAACTCTACCCCCTAGTAGCAGCGTTTCATTAACATATTATGTGTACATGTATCATAAAATCACTAAAGTTACTTTTTTCGTACTCCAAAAATAACTTAGTTCTTTTACAAATGCTAAGTTATGCAAAAAATAAAAAAAAGGTTGCACTCCGGGAGTGCCGGCAGAAGTGAAAACTTGAATATTAACGTTGTGCATTTTTGACATTTTGGAATGGTTAGGGAATAATTTTGCACGAATTGCTTTAATTATCAGTATGAAAGTACTATCATAATATATATGGTAGAGTACAATATTCATTTATTGCGCTATCGTACACAAACATGACAACACGAACATTCGCGCAAGCGCCATGTAACGCCTTAGGACTTTTCGATCAGGTCACGTGTCCTTACGTCTCACGCGAGTTTAGAAGTTTTTACACATTCCAAAAAAATTGCGTAACGTCGCTGAAGAAGTTTTCACTTCAAAAATAAACAATTCGAAAAAAGAATAATGCGGATATACCACTAATCTAAACCAGCTCAGTCGAGTTGATACGAAATCACATAAATGCAAACGGCAAATTATTTTAGTGCACTATAATAATATTATATTTGTCCTATTAAACCTCGGTGATCTCCTTCTTCCTACTCGCTGTCGTCGTTGATCAAGGAGATAGCAGACACGCCTAACTCCACCGCCCAAAAGCCAGGCTCGGAGTCATTTGTGTGATGAACATTTAGACGACTGCATTTCCCGGTCTGGGTGTTTTTTTAATGTATACTGGTATATAATTAACTATTTCTATATATTAGAATTGTTTGCTAAAAACAAGCATATAATTTGCTTACTTTAGGGGTTAGATTAAATTTGTTTAACTGGTCCAGGGCTATTTATTTACTTAAATAATATTAATGAATAAAGATACGTCTTTATTCTCTACATATTAGATACTAAACTGTGGGGACGGCCAGGGTTATCACGTTCTAGGACTTACGTTATTAGACGAATCAGATTTAAATAGAACCTTATATCCATTGAATGTATGAAAGTTTGTGACTAAAAATAAAAAAATAAAGTGTTTTGTTAGAAAAAAAAATACCATGTCGCTGTTCAGATGTCGCAATAATATGGCGTTGCCGTACAGCAAGGTCCTGTGTCCTGATCCTGTGCCTTTTCCCTGTAACCATACAATTATTTTAAATATAAAAAAAACAAACAACAATATTTAGTAGCAGTCAAAGAAATAGTTTACTAATATTAACATTCACAAATTTTAATTCATAAAATTGCTAGATCAGTTCCTTATATTGTTAAGATAAAAATAAATCAATTACATTAAAAAATAAAAAAGATCAATTAAATATTGTATTCTAAGCATATTCTACCAATAACATTATAAATGATAAAATAATATTATTCTTTACTCTTTTTTTGCAAAACTGTGCAATGTATTTATATATATTTTAAGAAAATATAATAATTCTTATTTATTTTACAAAAAATATTAAAATAAAGCATGCAATAAATAAACAAAACACACTTGTTTTTAATTTGTTAATATTGATTTTTATGTACAAATAAGATATGTACAACAAGCATTATTATATTATTCATGGTTTATAGTGTTTGTGTTTCAAAATGAAAGAAAAAGTGTGCAGATAGTAAGATAAAAAAACAGAGTTGAACATACAATAAATAATACCTATAAATGGATTTGAACGATGTAATGAAATAAATGATTGAATGAAGTTTCATAGGTTAGTTCTGTGTTTGGGTACAATTGACATTTAAAAGTTGTTCTTTATAAGAGCTTTCATTAAATTTAGCTAAAATTTGTTAAAATAATATGATGATCTTTATTTCAATATGTTTGTGTAAATAAGTACTAAAACTACCATAGGCATACATAACATAAACAATATATAGTATATTTCAGGATAAGTCTGCATTAAACACTTATGTTTGATTTATAATATGTATAAAATAAATAAATAGCAGGGGGTGTTACTGGATTTGGGTCCAAACCCAAATATTGGATAAAAAATTTGTTGTCTGTCTGTCTGTCTGTATGTTCGGGCATCACGTGAAAACTAACGGTTCGATTTCGATGAAACTTGGTATAATTATACCTTATTATCCTGGGCATAAAATGGGATACTTTTTATCCTGGAAAAATACGTAGAAAAAAAAATCTTAATTTTTCAGTTTTAGACCGACATCCGCGCGGACGGAGTCGCGGGCGGAAACTAGTATATAATATAATTATTACTGTGTAAATCAGTCCTGGACTTGAATCATGCAATAAAATCTTTTCACCTTAAAGCACCATGGGGAGATTTTTTTTATTTACAGAACATTTAATATAAATTAAAGTAAATGGACAACTCGTAGAACTTCCATTTCCTACGATTTTTTTATTATGAGATAAGACTGCTTGGAAACACACGAATCTCCTAGCAGACTACCGTGGTCCATAGTCAGATACAAATATGTATGTTGCTATCCAGTGGCTGGGGTATTACCGGCTACCGGCCTTACTTACCTTTTAGACAGAAATATGACACTGTCAATGCGTCGGTAGGAATAGATAAGGCAGGGGGTTCCTAACTGATTGTTGGACAGCACTCTACTACCTATTCTATTATATTGTTGCTAACTACCTATTCACACTACTTTTTGTTGCCCGTCCCTGGAATCGAACCGGGACCTCATGAGGTCAAGCCCAACACCTGAACCGCTAGACCACAGAGGAGATTTTGAACTAATAATAGTAAATAGATTTTCTATTCTTTTTTTATCTCTTTTTTTTGGATTATCTACTCTTTTCTTGATAACTTAATACATAGAACCTTAGCCTATCCGATGGAAAATGCTGAAGGGATCGAAGATGTAAGTGTACTAAGCTACGAGTAGAAAATACATATTTTCCATGTTTTGTTCTGGGTCCACTGAGTGGAATAGACCGTCTGCTTATTTGCTCGTCGGAGCTGCCTAGCAAAAGCACTGGTAGTAGAATTCTGTGCACCAGCTTGCCCGGGATAGAAATCCACCTCCATAACTATTTCTACCGTCATTATGATTGCACTAGACCACAGAGCTTAATAAAAGTCCTGTGATCATAATCAGGTTGAACACTTTATCAAAATTGTAATTCACATTTTCACTTTCACAGTGAACCTTTCCAGTGAAACAGAAGAACACTTTGGACGCCGCATAGGCGATTTCAATCCATCATTCCCATATAATTTATTTTCTTAGACGGAATCAGCTCTTTTTGGGGTCGGATACTTAAGTCGCAAGAGCGATTCATTATAATTTCTAACAAGAAATTATGATGAATGAATGGTAGAGTGATTGAAAGTTATGTAGATAATATGAAGGAGATAGAGTGGGCACGTGACAACCCCATCCCACATTAGGGAAATAACCTAGTAGTTTAAGCTGTTGGACTTTCCCACTAGTATAATCAGTCGGCTGGCATGGAATCCTACCACCACCCTTACTTATTCCTGCCATCATATTGTGTTTGACCATTGGTCGAGTGCGATTTTTTGCGATGCGATTCGATTCCCGATGGAAGCAGACATTTGTGTGATGAACTTATAGATGTCTGCATTTCCGGGTCTGGGTGTTTATCAAATTTATTCCGGTATCTATTTAAGTATTTCTATGTGTTAGTATCGTTGACTAACACCCATAATAAAAACATATAATTTGCTTAATTTGGGGTTAGATTCAATTTGTGCAATTTGTCCAGGGATATTTATTGTCCTGTTCCGATCACCCGTGTATCACAGCCAGCAAACTTATGTAGGAAGCTTAAGTTAAGCGTCTCAGATTGGCAACACATTATATTTCGTGTACATTTCATGAAATCAGCTAACGCTATTTTTTCACGCTCTTCTATTATGGACGATTCACACCGCTCGTACTACCTACATATTGTACTACCTACAAGATGCTAAATATGCGTAGCACATTTTCAGACTTTTTTGTTGAACCCGATTACCCTTTAGACATAATAATCGTAAGAACTAACATTATGGAGACTAAAATAGACTAGATGGTATATAGTCTTGAAATTCTTATAAAAGCACTATTATGAATAATTTTCCTAAGTGGATAATGATATGATATAGGTATTCGTAGAATAAGGGGTAGACCACACACCGCTTACAAACAGCGCGATTGCCTTCCATTAAGGATTGTTTTGCGTTTTAATATATCACTTTTCGCTAATGTTAAATATGTACTAGACAAGTATTTGCAATAGTTGCAGAGTTGATAATTTTTTTTGTAAAACTTTTATCTGCTTCTGTTGTTTTTGTTTGTACAAACCTTTGGATAAGGTTTTTATGTTATTTTTTTAAAACATTGAATTCTCTATGAATTCTATCTAGTTTATATTGTAAATATTATTATTGAAAAAAGACAAGTCCGCTGAGTTTCTTTCGCCAGATCTTCTCAGTGTGAGGCCGCGATTCCGGTCCGGTGGTAATTTAAAAAAATGTCGACGCGCACAAATACCACTTGTATGGTTCAAGTGAATAAAGATTACCTATTCTGATTCTGATTCTATAATATTAAAATATGTTTTGTGATATATAGTTTAGTAATATTGTTATGTTATATAGTTTGTACATTGTGAATTAGTTAAAATTGTGAGCTGTTGTTGAGCTGAGCTTAGGACCAAATTGGGACAGTAATAAGCAAAACTTGTATGCTTAGTATATTTTACGAAACCATTTATTAAAAGATTATATCTATTTACGCAAATGGGTTAATTTTAGTCTATTAGACATTTGTTTATAAGAAATACTAAAAGAGGTTTTTATTAATAATACATATTAAAACTTGTTATTAATTTACCAAATTAAATGAATAAAAATAAACCTATTATGAAGAAAGCTTAGTAGTTTTACGGCATTTGAATAAAAATAATTGACTGCATGGCTACATTATATTTCTAGACTGTATATTCAAAAGAGGTCTTTAGGAACGTTACAAAAAATACTGTCCCAATTTGATACATTGTTATTATGATACGTATTAAATAATGTAGTCTGAAGTAGCCCTATTAGCCTACGCTTGTTTTGCATGCAAAGTAATGACTCATGACAAATGATATTTTTGTGGTTTATAGGATTTTTATACTTTTGAAATATCCTTAATCTGTTTAATGTATTTTACAACATTTTGCAATTTAAAATAGAGGTTGAATATTTTATAAAAAATATACGAATTTTACTGTCGGTAAACAATATATTAAACTAATATATTATATCCATTTTAATATGTTTTGACTATATACATATACAAAATTGTTTTTAGAATTTAGTAAATATTTTTACAGACTCTAAAGGATATACTTCCCCCAAATTTAAAAATTTATTTCGTGACTTTTTTATTTTTCCTAAGATCATCTTCATGATTTTGGGGAATATAATTTATCCGTTTTTGTTTTGTCTTTTGTTTCATTCATTTTTAATTTGCATATTCAAATCAAATATAAATAATGTAATGTTATTATTATAAAAATAACATGTTCTTTTTTTACATTTACTTTAATTTGTAATTCAAATATATTATTATTTCGAAAAGAAGTGGAGAAACTTTTGCATGCGTGCCCACATACAAACAATTGTGAATATAAACCGGTTTAATTTTTGACTTTCTCAGTAATTTTGAACTATGTATTTTTTTTTCTGTTTTTTATCTTAATATGTAAAACTGTTAAAACCGTGAAGTACTACATTCGCACTAACCCTTTCAGGGTTTATGGATGTAGGAAATAACTTTTATTCTTTTGTATCTTAGTTAATAAATAAATAATATATAAATAATAAACGAAACCGCTGGTCACAGAAAGTTTTTCTACAAAATTAAATTACAAACTATACCATTAACATTATTATCTTAACTATACAGTTTATAACTAACAATACCTCGTTAATTTAACTTTAAACTACAAATTTGCGATCGCGTGACAAGCAGAACTATGTTACAAGGGGAGTGCTTTAAAAGAAAACCTATATTTTTTTCGATATAACCTTCTAAAGACTGTAAACCTTGCAAATATCTTTTACGTCACCTAATAACATAAATGCAGCAGTAACTTTTTATTTAAGAAGCTGAACTACTACATGGCTAACTTGATGGTAGAGAGATCCGTGGCCTATAGACACCATAGATGTTATAGGTGCGTCACTGTCTTATAGCAGAGTAGGTCTAATATGCCAATCTACCGACTGCCTTGTCCTCCAGACCGGAACCAGTGCCAGACACCATAATTATGGCAGCAGGAATAAATAAGGCAGTGGATTCCTATATGGGGGCTGGTTACTGCACATAACTCTACCGTCATTAATCTGGATAGTAATGACCTATTCCACTGATGCCCGTCTTTTACGAGCTGCCAGGCAGAAAGGCAGATTTTCTATTCAACGTAGGGGACCCGGATCAATACGGTAAAGAAACAATAACCGTCTTAGTCCGGATATATCACCATATGACGTTTTAATCAACGTTTTCTGAAAAGTAGATTAACTTTTTTTTACAAAAAAAAAAATTAAACGCTCGTTGAACACACGTTTTAAAGAACAGTGTCTAAAATTGATTCTCAGCTAATTACATACTGTGTAACATGTTATTGGTTGGATGTCAATTTCAAACAGTGTTCAACTAAACACGTATCAAAATATTTTGAGTGGTAAGACGGCAAATATTAAACCGACTATTTCTGTTCAGTCTTTAATTACTTTAAAAATATTCTTAATGTACGTACCTATGTATATTAAAAACTTTACATGATTCCACTAAAACCAATAAATTTTCTCAAAAATCGTTTAAAATCCATTTCAATTTTATTTTTAATATTTTAGTAACATAGATTACGTTAAGCCAAATCTTTATGAATAAACTCTGCATTAAAAAAGCTTTAACTTAAAAATGCATTAGTTAAAAAAAAATATCGTTTGTCATGTCTATGTATTACCAAACCGTTGTCTGTTTAATATACTCACTACTAAGTTTTCTTTGTCCTGTAAAATGTACACAATACCATATTGTAAAAGGGTATATTATTCACAAATGATTACGGTTAAGGCACAAATATTAAAATACAGTGTAAATAAACAATATTTCGTCATTAAATATATTTAAAACTATCAAAACGTGAGATCATCGCTTGGTAAAATGCTTATCTAAAAATGAGAACATTTAACTGTATCTCTGGCGGTTAAAGGAATCAAACATTTCAGCCTACAAATTTCAGTTTAGTTTCTTAAATCAGACGAATGTTCTTTTGGCATGAATGAAGATGGAAAATTGGTACAGACACCAATGATTATATTTTACACTTTATTGTAAACGTAATAGAGATCGACAGTGTACAAGCTTAAAATTAAAGAGATAAATAAATCTAAAATAAAATTATAAACGACTCTAATTTTTATGATTTATTGGTGCGTATCCAACGTATGTCTACGACGTTTTAGTATTTTGGGTAAGTTTACCTATTAACTACTTGTCCGTCGGACCGAAAAGCAAATGCAGTGTGTTGTGTTGACCAAAAAGCAGGATTTCTGTCACAGTGTTAGTGTTACACACATACTGACGTTAACCACATGACAGAGCTGTTGCCGTGTATACTTTAAATAAAAAAATGTTTGAAAATTGCTTTGTATTATAATTGTTGCTCATGACCTTGGGACTATTATAGCTATTTAGCTATATAATATGTAAAATAACAAAAGCTATTTGTAAGAAGTGTGTTTGTAAGAATGAATGAGAAGAAAGATAGGCAGGTCTGCAACGATCGTGACATTTCCCACTCAATAGTCTCTGCGGCAGAAACTATTGGGTGACAAATGTCACGATTCCGGGACAGAGACTCTTAGACATACATACATGTATGTATGAACGCTATGATAAATTCAACTCTAAAAATAAAAAAAAATACTTTAGTCGTTTTGTGATAAAAATGAAGCCGAAGATATTCGTATTAACAATATTATGAAATAATGAATGAATAATTTTGAAAGCCAGATTTAAAATGTTATGAACTGACCATTGTATGTCTATGTTCATAGTTTTTCCGCTACTTCCTGTATCTCCCGAGGGGTAGGCAGAGCTACAACCAGGGGCACCCAAGTTTAGCCACAGATACTAAGTCCTACAATGTGATAGTTGGCAAACCTATCACCAACCGGACAATTATCTAGTCCCAGGCATCGTATTTATCATTAGAAAATGATAAAAAACAAAGTTAGGTTAGTTAGTCCAACAACAAAACACTAGACCAAAGCGTCGATTCTAGCACTTATTTCGAATTTCGAAATCAAAATATATAGATAGTTTACGATATCGTTGGTGACAAACCTTGACGTCTAGTGCTTTTACAAGGAGTAACAAAATAATGGATACGTGGCAAAATCATTTAAAAACCTAGTTTTCTATTCTATTCTACTTTAGTTGTTTTTTTATGCGACTGGTACAACCGCCTTACCTATTCCTGCGGCCATAACGTCAGTGCTTGCCGTAGACATGCTCCGGTTTGGAGGGTAAGGTCGCCAGTAAACTTACTTTTGCCCGAGGCCCAACATACCGGCCTCAGGTTGGCACGCACCATTTCCACCTTTGGTGTCCTGCATTTCTTACCATCAGGAAATCCGTCTGCCTGTTTGCCTTCCAATCCAATCATAAAAAAACAGAACAAGCATACGCAACATGACCGCCTCGTTGGTCGAGTGGCTAGCGTACTCGCCTAACTGCATCGACGAATCGCGAGGCTCGGGTTCGATTCGACGGGGGCAGGCATTTGTGTGATGAACATTTAGATGTCTGCATTTCCGGGTCTGGGTGTTTATTAAATTTATTCTGGTATCTATTTAAGTAATTCTATGTATGTATTAGTGTCGTTGACTAACACCCATAACACAAGCATATAATTTGCTTACTTTGGGGTTAGATTCAATTTGTGTGACTAGTCCAGGGATATTTAAAATAAAAAAAAATAAAATTAAATCATAAAGAAATTAACGTATCATGTATTTCCTCATTGCCACCAAATCTTGTTATATGAGCTTGAGTAATGAGGCCACCGCTTTACCCAAGACCCTGACATGACTTATTGACGACTTATGACTAATTATAATTAAATCCCGATTTTGGTAAATTTGATGCAAATTTTTACTCGACTAATGGCAAGATACTAACGTGAATGCCAAAACCTAAAGAAAGAAAAAAAAAAGAAAACTAGCTTTGATTACGAATACCACGTTTTATTGCTGACGAAAGTCCACGAACATATTATCATAACATGCTATTAAAAAAAAATCTTAATTTTACAAGTTTATAACATTTAAAATACTTATCACGTCTACCAATCTTCTAACCCCGAGAAATTTCGGAGATTCCTACTTTACTTGAGAATTTAATTACAAATTTCTTGCCAAACAAAGTTTATCGTAGTTTCGACGTCTTTTAATGTTATCTAGACTATGTTATATAAGCTTTTATTTAACGTATCCTTTTGCTGCTGTGGTCTAGCGGTCCGACGTTGGACCTTGGCTTTGACCCTTTAGTTTACGGTAGTTTACGGTAGACAGGGATAAATTAATTTACATTCTAAAAATTTTTTGTATTAATAAATAATCATGTAATCAATACAATAAACAGTGTGTAAATAGTAAGTAAATAATTAAATTAACTAATTGATTAATATCTAACTATTAAAATATTTGCACACCACAAGTTGGTAGAATATGAAGAAACACCTAAATAATTTTGTAACATCTTTGTAACACTCATATTCCGCAAATAAATATTTTTTCTTTTCTTTCTTTTCTTTTCTTTGACTCCTCGAGGTCCCGGGTTCGATCCTCGGATCGGGCAAAAAAAAACGTGTATTTTCAATTTTCTAATAAAAATAGCGTTGCAAGGGATTGGATATGTGTCCGGTTGACTATAGGCTTAGTGTCTTTGGCTAGTCGTGGATGCCCTGGTTGTACCTCTTCGGGGACATGGGCGTTAAGATACAACAACAACAACAATACTGTGCTTGGTTTATACAACAACAAAGTTTCGTGAAGAAGCACCAGATTTATTTCATGAAATATCTTAATTTAAGAAATTGATGTTGTCAAAATATTTTCCTTGCTCCGTGATGTTTGTAAGTGTATACTTAGTTCGGCTCCATCACGTCTTGTCAATAAGAAAACATTTCACTTTGGAACACATATTTTTTTTAATGACAGATTTTAATAAATATACATTTTCTCCATGTACATTACATAGAAAATAATAATAATTTAGGCTCATTAACATTGCAAACAACCGACTTCGATTTAAATAATTACGTCAATTAGGTACACTTAAATGAAATGCTTGCTTCGAATATCCCTGGAATTCGGTTATCAGATCTAGACTTGGTGAAATGGGCCTACCTCGGAAATACGCTCTTCCAAATAAGAAAAGAAGTTTTAGCATACAGAAATAGCGGAGAAACCGATTAATAGAATATATAAAAATATAGGAGTCGATCATAATAACATGTTCCATTTTTTGAAGTCAATTAACATTGAACCACTATTTCCCTGGGTCATCGCAATAGGCGGAAAAAAAATCAATAGCCACAGTTAGGATAGGATAAAGTCCGTCGACTCAGCTAGTTCTTCCTTTCTTCGTTAACACAACAAAGGGGTGTGAGGGTTGTGAACTCTTGGTTCGACTTGTGGAGAATGTTCGTCTTTTGATCAAGCCTATACCTTTGCCTTTTGCTTTTTGCCTGTGCCTTTGACAAGTATTTTACACGAATCCTTTAAAGCTGTTAATTTTGTTTTAATATTTTTTATGTCGAGTATGTCTGTAATATCTTAGCAAACTATTTGCAGACCAATATGATTTGCAAAACAGATAATTAAATCTTCGATTCCCTTATTGTTGTTGTTGTTGTACAGTACAGTTTAAGTTTAATGTAATCATTTTTTTTTAATTTTTAATAGATTAATGAAAAATAATAAATATAAATAAATGATTGACGACTCTTTAAGAATTTATGAGTACTCATAAGCTTCATAAACGATCCTTACGACGATGACAAGTTAGAAAATAAGTTTTTTTTTATAAAAACCTACAAATAAAAAAAAAATTACCGTCACAAATTACTACACTTAAATAATAGCATGATACAAAGCGATAATCTCCATAAAAACTTAATTTTAGTTTAACATTTATTTGAAAATTATTTAAAGGTATAGTATATTCAGGAGAGGTTTTGTTAATCTTACAAATTGAACATTGATACAGATGTATATTGTTTGAAAAAACTTACCGTTTCTGAACCAGCTGCTGTGACTAACTCTTGCAGAGCTCGTACTGATAGAGCCTGGAACAGAAAATATTTTTATGGCACGCAATAATTATACAGCAGAGTAACTTTAGTAGGTAATAATAAGAGACAAACTATAAACATCATAAATGTTACTGGTGCGTCGTTTCGGCTTTCGCATTACGCTAATTTATATTAATTAACTAGCTGTACCGGCGAACTTCGTTTCACCCGTTCAGTATGGGAAATAAAAAAGTGTTGTTTTTCCCATTTTTCCTGCTACTTTCCCGGTTTTTCTCTTCATAAAAACCTTCTCCTGATAATAACTAACACAATAATAAAAGAATTAGTCAAATCGGTCCAGTCGTTCGAAAGTTATGCGCTTACCAACACATTTAGCAATTCATTTTTGTATAATAGATTAATAGTTTTTACACTATGAAGTAGTTTGTTAAAAGTTTTAGTACTTTGTTAAGTAATATTCCTATTCTAGATTCTGTTTTTAGCTCGTGGAAGTGTATCTTACATTATATTAATGTAATGTATAAAGATCTAAAGGTAGAAGCTAAAGGTATCAGTATAATTATAACTTCTGAAAAGTTGGGTCGCACAGCATAGACAAACAAGCAGATATTACACATTATCGCCAAAGGGCGTTGCCAACCTGAGGTTAGGATTTAAGTTATAAGGTACCGAACAAGCAAGCGGATCTATTGAAGGCAAAAGACAGACCATTTCGCGAGTTCACGGAACACGACAACGGCAAGCACTAATTCCATGGCGTTTAGAGCGTTGCTCTCTATCCGGGCGAGTTTTACCACCAAGGTTATACACTGGTAGTCGAGTAACCTAATTTCTTTTATTTTATTTTTCCTAACACCGACAAAACTGATTCCATCTTCCAGACCGGAACATGAAAATGTATGCCTATACTGACGGTTTCTACTTTAATTATTAACAGTTATACTAGAATTGGCTTCGACAATGACGTATGGCGCAGGTATACCTAAACTGACGTCTTCTATTTTGCTATTAACAGTTACACTAAAATTGGCTTATCATAATTTACCTGTTCTATAACAAACACGCACTGCGACAAATCAGGTGGTATGTTCTTATCAGCTATATTCTCGAGGAAGCAGTGTCGGTTGCCGAAACCCTCTGCTGCCAGACAGACACGTTCCCCTGTGGCTGTGCACGACAGGCACACCATGTCTTCCTGTAATAAATTATTTCGTATTAAACTTTTGCGATGGGTAAACTGAGTCAGACTAGTTAATGGATGCCAATATTGCAGAGATTTTGTCCTTATTATAGTATAGATTATCCTTATATTTTTTAAAAAAGGTAGGTACATCTTAGCAAAGACAATTACTTTGGAAAGAGACTAAGACTCTGGTCTTAAGAAAGAGACGTGTTGTTGTTGTTGTTCCCCGTGTTGGTCAAGGCTCCTTTGTAAAATAGACCATCTTGCCAGGCAGCTCGTAAAAGGTGAGCATAGGCTTATCGGCACTAGCACCGTGACGTCTGACTACGTGGTAGAATTTAGAGAACAAATAGACAAACAATTCTAAAAGTGCTGGGTTATTCCCTGTTAAAATTTCTATTATTTTTTTTAAACTCTTGACAGAATAACTAAGTTTTATAAGTTTGACGTGTCTGTATGTATGTATGTCAATGACATCATAGCTCTTAAATGGACTGATTTTGATGCGATTTTAGCTATAAATTATGGACAGGTTTTGTG
>NJDD01008021.1:34454-72102 GCA_002245505.1 Calephelis nemesis | reverse complement strand
CCGGTGCAAGTTACTAGTATCGATTTACCTGTTTATACCTGCCTACCCAAGAGTTATGACGGGAAATAAATAGTCAACCTAATATTTGTATATTCTATAGGTTTCATATTTTCGATTGGAATGGAATTTGTTCATTAACCAAGCCAGTGTAATGTAAAAAAAAAAAATTTTTTTAATTGTTAATTAATCATATTCTGGACTGAAATTTTTAGACAACCTATTCGCAATATATTTATAGACATATTTTATTTGATAAAAAATGTCTTTCATCCATTAACCAGTTCGGTGAAGGTCCTTTTATAGCGGGATCTTAGACTATAACGGGAATGGATTATTTGAATTTGCAACCATATAGGTTTCAAATTCTAAGTTTTATTTTTTTGTTGTTGTTGGATTTGTACGACTGTTTTCAATTTTGGCACTGAGCTTAAATTGCATAAGTAAGCTCTGTGCGTTAATTAGCTATATCGTATTTAGTGTATATTGTGAATTTCATAATGACAAAAACATCGAACAAAAAGTTTGTCTTAAATTTCGCATTCTGAATTCCGTGTTCAGTTAATGAAAATGTTACAGAAGGCTCAATTCGGAAAATATTTTGATGATGGGATTACTCTTTGGCGTGGAGTGAATAGTTTCTGAAGGATTATTCATACTTTGAAGGTAATAAAATAAATTTTGATGAATAACAAACAGCTTGCGTATTGTTGATATTTCCCTGGTACTTTTTTGACAGAGCAGTACATAGAAACAGCAGCTACGTATTATTTAAGTGTTGTATGATCAAGGTGGCGTAAGTCTGGAGTAAAGGTTTGTGTCTCGACATCAGACGCGGCGACGGTGGCAGGCGCCCGGGTTCTGCTGCGGGAGGCCGAAGCACTGGCGCCCGTGGGCGGCGTTTTCAACCTGGCTGCCGTACTTCGGGACGCCTTCCTGCAAAACCTTACTCCAGCAGACTTTAGTTCTGTCGCTAAACCCAAATTTAACGGTATAAAATACGCTATTCTACTAATATTATAAATGAGAAAGTTTATATGTATACTTATTTGTTACTCCTTAAAAAACTGCTTAACCGATTATCATGAGACTTGGCACGCACATAGAGGGTAACTTAGATTGATACATAAGATCTCGAAAAATGTTATAGGACCATCAACCAAAACATACGTGCAATATTTAATAGCAGTGTTATTGTTTTCCATATTGCAACACATAGCTACATTGCACGTTTATTCAAAAAAGAGCTAACTCAAAACATTTTTGATATTTTCACGTGACGTCCAGGTGTTGGACTTGACTTCATGAGGTCCTGAGTTCGATTCCCGATCCCTAAGATAAAATAACATTTAGATTAAATATCTAAAAACCATCATTGTGAGATTTATGAGTGACCGTGTGACATATTTTCCCCGTTTTGGTCCGGGCTCCTTTTGCAGAATAGACCATCTGCCTTCCTGCGAGGCAGCTCGTAAAAGGCGAGCATAGGCTTACCGTCACTGAAACCATGACATCTGACTAGGTAGTAGAGTTTCGCAGCGACTCATCCGGATTGGTACCACCGCCTTACCTATTCCTGCCGCCGTAACGTCATAATGTTTTCCTGTTCGAAGGGTAAAGTAGACGGTAAACATACTTTTGCTCGAGACCTAACATCGCTGCCTCAGGTTGGCAACGCACCAATACCATTTTTGGTGTTACTAGGCGGCGGGAATTTCTTAACATCAGAAAATCCGTCTGCTTGTTTGCCTTCCAAAATCATAAAAAAAATTCGCGCTACAACATTACTGGCATGATTAAATTTTTTTGTAACATATTCAATAAAGACTTCATTAAAATTGTTTTCATTTCGTTACATTTTTTTAGTCACAAAAGCGCTTGACGAAGTAACACGAGAAACACCAGCCATAGCTCTGAATTTACAATACTTCGTAGTGTTCTCCTCTCAGTCGTGTGGGCGGGGTAGCGCCGGACAAAGTAACTACGGTTTCGCAAATTCAGCCATGGAGCGGATTATTGAAAAACGACGATCAGATGGGTTGCCTGGTCTTGCGATTCAATGGGGAGCAATCGGTATGAAATCCAAACAATGTTTGACTGGAATTTGAACTTGATTGATTTTTCAAATGATCAAATGTGCTTTCAGATGATGTGGGGATGTTTATCAATAAGATGGATAGCAGTAGATTTGTATTACATGGTACGGTACCACAGCTGATATCATCGTGTTTAGAGTCGCTAAATACATTTCTAGCTAGCCCACTAAGCGTGGTGAGTTCTAGAGTAGTGGCAGATAAGAGTTCTAGTTCCACTACCACTAATAAGGATGTAGTAAACGCCATCGCAAACATCATAGGTGTGCTGCAATAACTGACTAGACAAGCAATAAATGTTTTAAAATCAATTAATAATTAATTACTTTTTACAGGTATTAAAGACCCTAGCAGTGTACCGGAATCAATAAGTCTGATAGATTTGGGCATAGATTCATTGCTGAGCAATGAAATTAAAGTAACGTTAGAGCGTAACTACGGCACCATGTTAAGTGTGACGGAAATTCATAAGCTGACATTTATGAAGTTGAGTGCACTAGTGACTGAAGCAGACGACAGAGGCAGAAGAACGAATACAGTAGCCGAAATTCGAGACGAATAACAGCCTAACCTCAGCAGAGGCTAAAAACCGACTTAAATAATGATGTAATAAAAGTAAACAATTAAGTAATATCGAATTTCAATTTCAATGCTCACAAAAGACAAGGAACAAGGAAGTCTTAAACTTATAACTTTCATCACCCCTGTGACAAACTTACTGGATATGAGTTTGCGTTAAAGTTCTTTAGAATATACTAGCGCAACGCTATCTTACAGTCTGAATCTTATGTCACATGTGCAAATCTTCCGGTTAACCCACCTTCCACCTATAAACACGAAAAAGGCGGGCTATGACACAATGTCGGCAGAAATATTTACTAAGCGGAGTATTATATTATCATTATGACCATTACGATGTTTGTTAGCCCTTGTGAAGCTTCCCTTTAACGCGTTATTCTTTTTTCTCTTCTAGCTAAGTAAATAGGGGCAGGCATTGCAGCTGGAATTCCATGGCTGCTGAGAAGGGTAGAAACCTCGAGGTGGCTGAGGCTACAATCGATCTGCAACTCGAAATGATAAGGGTTTCTGAGATTCAGTGAGAGATCGCGTCGCCGTTTGTCAAAGTGGAAGTTTACCCAAGTGTTCTAACTGGCGAAGGATTTAACCGATAGGATTTCTACATGAAAAATAGAAATTACAAGATAGAAACTTTTAAGGGAGATAAGAATTAGCGAAACAAAATTGTAAAAGCGCTGTTTCTGTATGTTCAAAATTCATAACTACGATAATTTAAAACCTAAATAATTATGGAATTAGGTACTGTTTGTTATTATCGTGATTGAGTTAAATTCCCCGTGTTGGTCCGGGCTCCTTTACAGAATAGACTATCTGGCTTCCTTCCTTCCCTTCAGGCAGCCAATAAATTTTCTTTTGTGCGAGGCCTAACATCTCGGCCTCCGGTTGGCGACATACAAATACCACCTTTGATGTCTCTAGGTGGCGTAAATTTCTTACCATCAGGAAATTCGTCTGCTTGTTTGCCTTCTAATTTCATTAAAAAAGTGTGTTGATTGCAAATTCCCTTACAAACGGTTGGAGTGCAACTTTAAATCCTAGCTACGTTTTGAAGAGAATCAGTTAAAATGAACTGGGGATCAAATTAATATATCGATTTAAAAGAAAATTAATTGGTCACAAAGAGTCATTTTTAGCAACATTTTTACTGGTGATAAAGTGACGTGCTGCAATCTATTCCGGGTAGGAATCCACTGCCTTATCTTTTCCTATCACACACAACATCTAAGATGAGTAAGATGTTTACAGACCACGGTTAAGCTTTTACCAACAGAAGATTGGTTTGCTTATTCGCTGATTGGTCACCTTAAAAACGAACAGTATGAACTGTTGATCTAAAGAATCTGGATGACTTTACCAGGAGCTTTGCTAGGTATCTATATATTAATACGTGAAGATGGAGGAGTATGAAATTTGGCACACTTATAGTTTATCTGTAGGAAAAGTGCAGAACGCTCATATTTTTAATGATGATGTTTATCATCATCATCATATTCAGCCTGTGGACGTCCACTGCTGGACATAGGCTTCCCCCAAAGAACGACACAAGTCACGGTCACCAGCCGCTTGTATCCAGCGACTAACCGCGACTTTGACCAGATCATTAGTCCACCGAGTGAGAGGTCGTCCAACACTACGTCCTGCGGTGCGGGTCCGCTACTATATAATGTTTATAAAGTGCATTCATTCAAAAAATAAAACATTACACGTACTACTAAGCATTTGACACTCATAAACAAACATATTGATGATAACGATAAAAGATTACAGATGGCGCACAATACAGTTTGAAAACAAAGTAGTTGGTCCTATGAAATGAAGATGGAAAAAAAATTGATGATAACGATAAAAGATCACAGATGGCGCACAAACTATAATCATACGGTTTAGAAACAAAGTAGTGGGTCTTGAGAAATGAAGATGGCGTTTCCTATCAACAAGATATTAAATTTTTTATGATTGAATTTCGACCAATTAAATGGGCGACCACTAGTATTTATAAATCGACGTTTTCTAAAAATGTAACCTAGCTAGATCGATTTATCACCTCCATACTTGCACACTGAATTTCATAAAAATTGTTGAAGCCGTTTCCTATATTCAGAATATATAGATACTAGCTGTTACCCGCGGCTTCGCCCGTGTACTTAATATTTAGCTCTCCAACGCTAACCGTCGAAATTTTTAGATAAAAAGTATCCTTCTCAAAAGTTTAAACTATATTTGAATATCAAAACTAGTTTAGCAATTTTGGCGTAAAAAAGGAACAAGCGCCTTCTATTTTATTAAAATTAGAAAAAATATAGAAATACGTTATTGTTTCTACAATTTTATCTGTACTTTGGCAATGCCTGTGAAATTGAACTGTATACAAAGTTTTAGAAACTTCTATTAAAAGATTTAAAAAAAGACGGGTTGCACTCCAAGAGTGCCAGTAGAAGTGAAAACTTGAATATAAACGTTTTGCATTTTTGATAGTTTGGAATGGTTAGTGAATAATTTTGCTCAAATTGCATTAATTATCAGTATGAAAGTACTATCAATTATACACAAATATTATTTTCATATCAATAACCTGCGTTTGGCTTGACAAAAATTCGCTAAAGTAACACCAGGTGACCTGTACAACTAACATTGCTCGTCTAGACATAAAGCTTATTTTCAAGATGGAACAAATAGAGCAATATCTGTTGATATTATACGTATCTACTATATTTGAGAATGTTATCGTAGGTATATTGCTTTTTCAGAAACGGTTCCGAAAACCTACGAAGCTTTCAATTCAAGTTATTGAATTAAAATATCCAACTCAAAATACAGGATAGTTATATCTAATCATAATACCTAATTGTATTTTAAGTTTTAACAATGTTTTGTACTTACGAGTTTTATTGAAGACATCATATTATTCGTGGTTATCATAATCTCATTGCAGGAACAAAAAACAATTTCTGTAAAAACTAGTTCCAGAATATCAAATACTAGTATAGGTCAAATAGGGCAGATCAGACAGAAAAATCAATCTAGTGTGTTGAGCGGTGCTAGTTTTCTCAATCTGCAAATCCAAGCTTGGGTTCAAAACAAAAAAATAACATTTTAAATGAGTTAAATATGGAGACACGTTTTCTTGTTTACAAAGTGATTTTTAAAACATGGCGGCTGGGTTGCCAACGTTATGGCTACGGAATCGTACTATTCGTAAAGTTTGCCATGTACTGTACTTAAGGTAAAAAAGGTCTTCAGTCATTTCTATCGATATTGTTTGTTATAAAATTGGAAGGAGTCTCTGTTTGCTTAGAAAAAAATAACAACAATTAGTTATGAAATAGTAAAACATTTTTCAGTTTATTTTTTTTATTTAGAACCTTTACAGTTGGTCAAAATATTTGTTCTTTTGTACAATTTGAATTGCTGAAACCACGAGCCCGGACTCTATTTTACGTTATCAACCAGTTTGTTTGTCGTTTGTCTGTCGGTGTATCATAATTTTTGAATGGAGGGACAATGAAGCTTTATTTAAAATTTTAACTTTCTGGTTATATTATTAGATTATTTTTTTGGTGTTTGTGAAAATTCTGCTGAGCACCAACTAAACTTGTTTTAAGTGCATGCTATCTTATTCCAATGAAACGAGAATAAAAGGGATTTTATATTGCTATTTAAAATTTATGGTACTCTTAAAAAACCTTGTGAGGAAAACCATGCTGTTATCAGTTGTATTTGTTGTGGTTGACTAGACAGTGCACAACCATTGGCTTTTAATTGGCTAGTAATTGGCTTGGGAGTGCTAGTAATTTGAGCATGAGCTATTTTTAATATGATTTTCCCAGAACTGGTCTAGGGCGGATTGATTTATAAACAGTTTTAACATAATATGATGGGGTCGACGTATGGGACGGGGTTGAGGGAAGAACAGAAGATGATAGGTTTTAATGAGGGATAGTGGATTGTGAAGAGCAAGATGCTTTTGCATGGCCGGAATAAGGGGCCCTGACTCTAGGGAAAGGGATAACCATTTTGAAACTTCTTTGGCTATTATGTTCAGGACAACTAGGACAAGTAGCCATAACTACCTGAGCTTATCAAACATGATAAGTTGTTTTCATCGGTGGATCAACTATCTCCTCTATGTGGTTGTGTGCACTTGTAACATCTGGCTTTGGATCGGCATTGCTTCGCGACTTGACCAAACCTGCAGCAGTTTCTGCACTGTATTACAGGTAGATCGTAGAAATTTGAAGTCAGTGAGGTATAGTAGTAAAACACTCTGCCGGGTAGAGATTGGCTTAAAAAGGTTTAGGACCCAGTGGTCCTAAAAGTGGTAGTTGGTGACAAAACTGTTTTACCTTCTTTGTGGAACCTTTTATTTAAACGCCTTATCTTAATAGCACGAACAGATTCTTTTGGACATGTAATGTTTGTAATCAATTCTTCGAGGGTCCAATCTGTTGGGACTTCTTCGACAAATCCCATCCTAGTTATATGGAATCATGGGATGAATGCATTGTAGTTGCTTGAAAGTAAGTCGAATTTCTTAAGCTTATTACATACATGCATCGGCTGATTGAAATTCAGTAGACACCTTATTGCGAGCAATAGAATTAATTCCTTCTTGTACTACAATGTTTTTATGCATAAATTGGACAAATTTAACACGTTGATGCGAACAGCATCTACACATGTCAAATCATATTAGATGTGATGGAGCACAGCGTACTATTACGGTCAGCTAATAAGTGTCGTATATAGCACAACGTGGTATCACGGCGCCTGATTCTATTACACTCTATTAATTATTTGCACTCTATTATTAATCTCTAAAGACTTAATTTGTACATGGCAGTATGGCTTAAAAGTAGCCTTAGCCGGCCTCATAAAGGTGCAAATTAAGTAATAATAAAGAAAAAAAGTGTCATACATGTGTCGGTCAGGATTATCGTCCAATGGCGCTACGACCAACGTTTCGTTATACGTGGATTTTCGGGCGTGGTTCATTGCACACGCGATACATACACTGCAAGTATACACAAAATATCTAGTAGAAATGTATTTATAAGATTTAACCAGCGGTCCGCCCCGGCTTCGCGCGGGTATGAAGTGTACATTTCACTTCAATCACTTTGTCTATTTAAAGGAAGCGCATCAAAATCCGTTGCGTAGTTTTAAAGAATTGATCATACAAAGGGATATAGAGACAGAGGAAGCGACTTTGTTTTGACCGACGTTATTTAATTATATTACTTAACTTATAAATTTTATGTTTATTAAGTTTACTTAAACAACACGATGAGTTTAATTTTGTAATGTTAATTGTTAGTAAGTATGATCATAACATAATTTAAATAAAACTTAAGCTAATGATCGGATATTTGGTAATGATGGGATAATATATAATCAATATTAATATGTACGGCCAAATAAATGTAAGGTTATCACCTGATTCGTGTATGGAGACATACATATATGGAGACAAGTGGGGGCATTCTATTGGAAGTCGCCAAACTAGATGGACGTTCTATTGTAATAAATTGTGGACGTAAAAGTAACATACCCTATGTACGAACTATTTAATTTTATGAAAAATATAACGTGAGTTGTGACTGTTGGATTTGATTTACACCCAGGATTGAAGTAATGCTTACAATATCAAGAGTTATTATTGAATTGCTACAAATTGACAACATACAAATTCAATTACCTGCGTTATATATGTACAAAGATTTACTCCTGGCTTATGGCTTATTTATACAAAAATATTTCAAGTTGTCATAAAACAATCCACATGTTTGTTACATAATAACTTGTAACTTATGTATACTGATTACTTCACCTTACTGACCAAAATATACTTAGATAAATATGTGTAAGTGGAACATTTGATGTGAACAGTTATTGATTTACCAACTATAATTATTATAATAACAATATTATTATACAATATTCCTTCATTCATATACTCGTACCTATTTCTATTCAAATACTTTAAATTTTTTCAACAGTTTGGATGCTCTTCTATTTTTGCTACGTTCAGTAAAGACTATCGTCATAATGGGTGATATAAATATCAACCTTCTACGACAAGATGACATTGACTGTAATAATTATCTTAACTTGACCTCATCTCATGGTATGCTTCCAGCACATCTTCTTCCAACACGTTACTCCAACTGCCGTGATCTCATAATACTTTAAGCAGATAAACCAGCTACCACCCTGGTTAGCCACCCTTCTTGACTCCCTTTTCACTGATCGTGCTCCTCTTGTATTCTTTTGTGAATCAGGAAATAACAACCAAAATTTTAAGTCCTCGGTAATTTTATCGCGAATTGATCTTTCTGCCTGTATTGCTGAATTGAAAAATATCGATTTTTTTTCCGATTTTTAATAGTGATGATGCTGATACAGCATGTACGATGTTAGTTGATAACATATCCGCAGAAACTGTGCTAAAGGTCTGTGCTCATCCCGCCAGCTCTTATTAAATATGTAAGACCTATATTAACTCCAGTCTTAAATCATGTGTTTAATTAATGTTTATCTACCGGAACCTTCCCTAGTGTCTTCAAAAAAGGTTTAGTTCATCCTATTTTCAAGGGTGGAAATTGGGGTAGTGTCAATGACTAGAGACCAATCTCTGTATCATGTACTTTATCTAAAATTTTTTAAAAAGATCCTCAATAAAAGTGTCATTAATTATCTTAATTCTAGCAATATTCTTGCGACTAATCAATATGGATTTAAAAATAAATCAACCGAAGACGCACTCTTGGAATTGACTACTGGAATATCAAAAAACATAAATTCTAGACATAAATCTCTATGTCTAGAATTCTCTCTCTCTTTCCTAGATCTTTCTAAAGCTTTTGACACTGTCTCTATTCTCATCCTACTTAATAAACTGTCACGCTGTGGAATACGTGGTGTAGCATTAAAAATATTTGAAGGGTATCTCCGGGACCTATATCATTGATGATATCGTAAGTGATGAAGAGCCCGTCTCTTACGGTGGTCGATAGGCCTAATTTCTAATATTTATAAATGAGCTGTGCCTACTTTCTTTTTAAAACTGTAAAATTGTTTCGTATGCTGATGATACTGCGTTGGTAGTTCATGGCGAATCCTGGCAGGAAGCTCGTGATAATGCGGAGTTAGCACTGGCGGATGTCATAAATTGGCTTAATTTTAACCTCTTAAGTTTAAATTTAAGTGAAACTCAATTTATTACTTTTAGTCCAGGCGTGGCTTCCCAACCTAATGCATCCTATACCTTGTTGGCTCACCAATTCAACTGCATTGCTATTAAACGTACCACGTCAGTTAAGTATCTGGGTGTTTTTAGAGATACCTGTCGTATAATGATCATGTGAATATTATGATGGTAAATCGGGTTAGAAAAATAATTTTTGTTTTCGGAAATTCGGGGGAACGGCTGATATTGAAACATTAAAAATTATGCCCTGGCACACTCGCTACTAAGTTACTGCATTACTGTGTGGGGTACTGCCCCAAAAACTCACATTTTATGGGTAGAAAAGGCTCAAAGAACTGTATCAAAAGTTATGACGTTTAAACCAATAATTTATACCACTACTAAGTTTTATGAACCATGCAAAATACTTATTCTTAATTCAATAATTCGCAAACACTCGATGGTTCCATATCAGGCTCATTTATTTAAGGGCAAGCAGCGTTGTGATTCTGTCTGTAATCTTGAAAGATATTTTTTAAGGTGAGGAGTTTAAGACTTACTCTGCCATACCGTTTCAGTTTGTGGTTTTAGGAATTTGATGTGTAAGCATGTGAATTTGTAAAATAAATTAAAGTTTTTGTACCAATGTTTAGGACATCTACTGACTGCCTGGTTTTGGCCGGTAAAAAAATGCTGCCTCATGCAATAAACAACAGGTGTTTAAATTTACAAGAAGAGAACACCAATCACTTACACTGACATTTACATAGCCAAGTAATTAGGTACTTACCTTTTTGGTAAATATTATACCCAACTACATGGTAACGCTAACATAGTAGTTATTGCTACAATATTTTATTACCTATTATTTATTACAGTATTGAAGACGGCGGCGGGCAGTAAGTTCATTTTTCCTCAATGAGTCATAACAGCTTTCCGTGTACATGTGTCACAAAGGCACGCGGTGTTTCTTATTTTGTTGCACGGTTCTTTTAAAACTATGATATTATCTTCTAAGATAGTTATTGAAATATGATGTGATTTTGATGAATTACTTGTTTATTTGGAAACAGGCAAGCTGGGGTTCAAGATACTCTCGTATTGAGAATATCATAATTTCCAAACAGCAAACCTTATAGCCGAAAATGTTTTCGTGGCAATCTATAAAGCATAAATAGAACTTAGCATTTCAGAATCACTTAATCTTTGTTTTCTCTCCCACGGGAACCCATAAAGCTAAGATTGTCAAATCTATCAATCAAAAAAAAACTTTATTAACGTGAACCATACAAGTGATACGAGTACTTATGCGCGTCGACATTTTTATATACTACCACCGGATCGGAATCGCGGACTCACACTGAGAAGATCCGGCGAAAGCAACTCAGCGGGCTTATCTTTTTTCAATATTAAAAGTTACATTATAAACTAGATAAAAATACACAATTACAATTTAATTTTAACTTACATAAAAGGTAACAAAGTACAACAAATCACATTACAAATTGCAGTGGGAGATTGAAACTTCGATCCCCAAGCATGTTCGTCTTTCAAATACTCCGAGACCTTATAATAGCCTTTCTTACATAATTTTGCTTTTATACATTTTAAAACTTATTTAAAGGTTGATCTCTATTATCAATAAGCAGATTTTTGTAGAAACTTATACATTGACCCAAAAAGGATTTACTAATTTTATGGAGACGAGTTTGTATACGGCTAGATTATTTTTATTCCTCGTATTGACATCGTGAACGTCGCTTTTTTTTTGTAAACTTACATAGATTTTTTAAAATACATTAGGTTCTCATAAATGTATTGAGAACTGAAGTTTAAAATATTTATTTCTTTGAATTTTCTCGGAGGGAATCCCTTACATTAAGATTATAAGTTAGTAAGATTATAAGTAGATAAGAAGTTAAGTAATATTCTTTCAACCGTTTTTTTAAGATGGGCAGGGAAGTGCTATCACGGACCTCTAGAGGGAGTAAATTTCATAATTTGACGGAACGAAAAGTAATGGAATTTGAATAACAATGGAAGTGGGATAAAGGAAAACGAAGTATTGAGTTACGACTAGAACGACACGGTGATTCACTGGAGTGTAAAAAATTAAAGCGCTCTCGAAGGTAAGAGGGGGCAGATGGATTATTCAAAATATTATAAAGGAGACAAAGTGTATGAGAGTTCATGCGAAGATGGATAGGAAGCCATTTGAGTTTTGCTCTAAAGACGGAGATATGGTCATATTTCCGAAGACCAAATATAAAACAAATACAAGAATTTTGGAGTTTCTCAAGTTTATTTAAAAGAGTTTTTGTAGCATCGAGAAAACATGAATCA
Source organism: Calephelis nemesis (assembly GCA_002245505.1). Taxonomy (NCBI): domain Eukaryota; kingdom Metazoa; phylum Arthropoda; class Insecta; order Lepidoptera; family Riodinidae; genus Calephelis; species Calephelis nemesis. The sequence continues at coordinate 59,904 of NJDD01008021.1, read as the reverse complement.
GCATAATCAAGAATAGGCAAAATGAGAGTTTGAACGAGGGAGATTTTTGTTTTAATAGGGAGGAAATTTTTAAGAGATTAGTGAGTGAAAAATGAAATAAAATTTTTGCTAACGAAATTTACATAGTACACAACCCTGCGGAATACCAGCGACGATATCGCACTATCCAGATTCAGCGTCATTAATAGAAATAAATTGTGAACGTCCACGTAGGTAGGAGCCAAACCTATTTAAAACTGAGGATGAAAACTTAAGAGCACTAAGGACCCCAATCAGCAAATCAAAATCCACTGAGTTGAACGCAGTACTAAAATCCAACAAAACAAGTAAAGTGAGAAATTAAGAACCAATTGCAAAACGAATATCGTCAGAAATCTTAACAAGCGCTGTAACTGTCCTGTGTCCCGGTCGAAAACCGGACTGAAAAGGACTAAGCAGATTGTTGTAGCGCAGAAAACAAGACAATTGCTAATGAACTATGTGCTCCAAAACTTTAGATAGAAAAGGAAGTATAGAAATATGGCGAAAGTCTGAAGGATATAATGGATTGGATGTTTTAGGAAGGGGTATAACTTTCGCCTTGATAAGGGAAAAGACCGAGATGATAAGGAAATATTGAAAATAAAAGTTAATACGGGAAGGATGTGCGGGAGTATAAGGATTATCATTTTAGAGTACAAACCATCAGTACCAACGGCAGTAGATGATACCTTTAATGTGCTTTTCAACTTCTAGCTCAGCTACTGACATAAAAGAGAAAGAACAGGAGGGACGTGAAATCAAAGTTAAATTAGCAAGAGTTCTAGTTTTTGTGGCATTATTCATTATTAAAGGCGGTGTGGAAAAATGTGAATTATTACATTTGTATTCTTGAGGGTTAGGATTCTGTGGTGGATCTGTGGTGAACTATTATATATCTTGGCGGGTAGGGATCTACTGTTTTACCTATTCCTGCCGCTATACAACTGTTCCTGTATAATAACTGTCTTGTTCCGGTCTAAAGGGCAGAGTAGCCGGTAGATTTGCACAATGGGCGTAACATCCTGGCAAGCTAACATCTATGGTGCCTATAGGTCACGGATGTCTCTTACCATCAGGAAACCCGCGTGCTTATTTGCTGACATATTATGTGAAGAAATATAGACGCGTCACAAGCGTTTCGTGTATGGTCCATGTAAAATAATATTCTATTTCTATTTTTATAACTTTTGAAAGACTACAATTATATCATACATCAATATTGTGAAACTTTAATTTTATCAGAGCCATACAAATTATATGTCTAAATTTATATGTGTGCTAAATTTATACGACACTTTATAAGTGTAATTTAAACCAATTCGGTCAAATATTGAAAAGATATAGGTAATTTAAAACAGGTAGGTAATTTGTAAACAAATTGTTCTGTAAGTCTTTACCGTATTTTTGATGATAATAGTCTAAAGTACTACAAGGTTTGTGGCGTGTAAGCCGCCACATTTAATAATCATAAATATAATTAATAGTTTTTATGTTAATTTAAATAGTTATTAGTAAAATCTTAAATATTTCTAAAATAAATAAAATTAAAATATAAAACGCTACCGCTTATGCGCGGACCAAGGCGCACAAGTTCTTTTGTTTAAAGTTAGTCTTGAACCGACGATCAGCCAATGCTTGCGCGCGCCGCTTACTATATTTGCTTCTGTTATTTATTTGTTTATCGTCGATGAAGTACCAATACCTCCTAAGTGTTAAGAATCTAATTTTACACCAGAAGAAAAAAATGTTTAAAAAAAAGATTTTATTTATTTTGATTAACTATTGGTAGTAAAATAGTTTCTAATACATTACCTTTTTATTGGTTACAATGGGATGTGGTTATGTTTACATTTTATAGGGATTTAGTCACTTAGGAGATATTGATTCTAGAACTTGAAAATCCACTTTAATGTTGGGAGTTATTTCTTGTAAGGAAAACTTATAATTGACTGAATTATTTTATTTAAATTTAATAATTCACAATGTTTTATAATGATAATAACAAAACAATCATCGAACTCAAACCAAACATGAATATTTTTCAAAAACGTCTTTTAGAAAACTAAAAATTATAACAAAAAGAGCAAAAATTCTTCTCGGCTTTCTATTTTTTATGTAGTTACATACTTTTTAAAAATAAATGAATTTAAGCTTAAATTTTAGGAAACGTATCGTAATAAGTATGGCAATCTGATGGTAATACATTTTTCATGCATAGCAAATGATTTAATTTTGTGGCCGATATAGGAAGAGGTACCTTATTCATTTGTAAGTAGGGATTTACTCCTGCAAAAATTTTAGGCGTCGCCGGTAAATCAGCTGTACAATTTCAAAACCTAGTAAGGGACACATCTATCAAAAATTGGGTTTTTGATGCACCTAGGTAATGAGGCCGTGCCAGATCAATCTGCATCGTCAAAATATCAAAAAACAGCTTACAAGTTAGATTTTTAATATTCATAGACCTAGCAAGTACACAGTCGTGACACAAAAATAGTTAAAAAACAACTTAATAAACTTAACAAGTGACATCGACAACTTTAAAACCTAAGGATATCCTTTTCTATGTTTTTAAAGTTGTAAAGCGACATACTGGGTTTGGAACATTGCGACATTGGAATTTCTGGCCATACAATCAGTAAGAGACGAGGATTCAAAAGACGAGAACAGACTAGCGTTCGTTTGATTTTGTTAAATACTTGAGATTTATGGACTCAATATTAAAAGTATTTTGAGTTAACGAGGTTGACAAGAGAAGTGTAAAGAATCCAGTTTTTATTCTGGCTAGTGAAGTTATCGCACCACATTACCAAGTGTTGTAAGTCCCTCTATTTTTCTAATAATGCTGATAGCGCATCTATAATATTATTCGCATCTCGACCAGCCCAGACTTCATGTCAAAGTACTTGTACATAAGTCTTTATAATTTGTGCAAAGTACACATTTACTGTTAACGTCAGTCATTTCATGAATAGATGCAAATGTCAGATTAAAAACTATGAGACTACTCAAAACAAATATCTTTTTATCTTTGGCATATCAACATCCATCAACATCACTTTTTGCAGGTCCATTGAGTAATATCTAACTTCATTAGTATTCATCTTTTCACCGTCTTCTTGGTATCTAAGGATTGCTTTCTTTTTTTCATTTTCTTCATTCATTTCAGTTTCTTTTCGTTAGAGCTTTCTTTATTCTTTTCGGCACTTATTTGTGAATTATTATCAGAAATTTGTTGTTTCTCGGCTTGAGTATCAGATATCTCATCGGTAAACTGATAAAAATATATTGTAGGTTCCGGATACATTGCGTAAAATCTGCGGTATTTATATTCTCACGAAAACGGTTGCCTTGCCAAGAGCTTCTTAAAAATATTGACATTATGGAAGTTGAGAAAAAATAGCAGTGGATTAAAGAGAAAAGTAATTCAAGACGTGATAACTCCAAAGATTCGAAACACATTTACTTTAAATTCTGTTGTTGATGTTAAATTTGTGAGTGGTAGCCGAAAACTATTTGACAAAGAGGATTTTGATGAAACCTATAAGGAATTAGATTTTCTCATGAAAAAGTTCAATGTAGAATTACTACCGCAAGCTAATAATACTGCAAGAGGGATAAAAAAATAAGAAAGATGGAATTGATTCCAAACTTGTACCGCTCATGCCTACAAACCGAGGAAACTTGGATAGATTTGCCAGTTTTGCGATGTATCCGAAAGTTAAATTTCTGACGGACGAAATATTTTAACCGAGTATCATGCTCATTTTTTCTACCTTTTAATACTTTTCAGTCAAAGATCCGGACTATGTATACGATATATTTCGAGATGATAAACGCGATTTTTCTTTTGAAGACTATGATGGCCTTGATTCTGATTTGCGTTTGATTGCATTAACTGAAAATGCGAATGAGATAACCGTGCCATGCAACATTGCGTCCTTGGTTTACATTGCAACTTATCCAAATTCCATCGTTTTTAAGGAGAAAGAGCAAGCCAACCGTTTTCGTGAGAATATAATTACCGCAGATTTTATCACAGTGTATCAATATACAAAATATTGAAACAGAGTATCATGATCATTTTTTTGAGACTCTTAATTAGAATAATGTTTTTTTTTTAAATAATTTAGTGTTTTTATTTATACTTAATTCCACTAAATTAATCATTTCACAAATCGTTCGTTTCCTTCTATAATAGTCAGTTAAGCAGTCAAATGCAGAGAGCGACCGAATGTAGTCGATTGCCGCTGCAGTTAGGAGATATTTTCATAAAATACTTACAAACGAATGAATTCTTTGTCTTAGTAGATATTTTCACATAGCTCAGGAAGCTTATTCGTTAAGAAATTTTAGATAGGAGTGAATTCCATCTATGCGAATATGAATTTTATGTCTATTGTAATAAAAAAGTAGTATTGGGCAAAATTTTCAGTTAGGAGGTATTGGTACTTCATCGACGTTATGCTTTTTGGCTAACTTTCTGTGTAACTGTATAGTGCTTTCAGTTCTCTTTGTGTATATGTGTAGTGTAGTGTAAATGTACTTATGTGTTTGTGCGAGTAAACTAGTAACAGACATCTCATCTTTTATTCAACCACCACATAAACTTGGAACTGCACCACATTGGTGACCACCGACTGAAGACACGAATCCTTTTTGGTGAAGAACGAAGATCAGTGAAATCGTTAATAAAGTGCTAACAAAACCGTGAGTTAAACGCAGGTGGTTGTAAATATTTTTTTAACTGAGAGATCGTAGCGATAAGGAAGGTGTGTGGTCCAAGTTACAAGCATTAACAATTTAAATATTTTTTATTTTAATATGAGTGACTGTGAGGAAGCTAGAGATGCCGTCTCGCGTGTCAGCGTGCGCATACCAGCATTTTGGCCAGAAGAACCAGCCGTTTGGTTCTCCCAAATAGAGGGTCAATTCGCACTGTCGCGCATAACTACTGATGAGACAAAATTTTATTACATCATATCTCAGCTTGACCATCAGTATGCTAAAGAGGTGAAGAATATTATTACCAAACCTCCCGAGACCGACAAGTACTTGAAGCTTAAGACAGAACTCATACGTAGACTTTCAGCATTTCAAGAAAAGAAAGTTAAGCAACTTTTGATGCATGAGGAGCTCGGTTACAGGAAACCATCCCATCTTCGTCATTTATGTGATCTTGCAGGTCCAGCTGTTCCTGAGGATTTTTTAAAAACAATATGGTCTAGCCGCTTACTTCATATTCAAACAGTTGTTGCTTCAGAGATGGACCTTTTTCTTGAAAAATTAGGTGATCTAGCTGACAAGGTGCACGAGATTGCTCCAACTTCTGCGCAAGTAGCGAGCACCGCTTCGACGTCTCGAGGTAACCAAAGCGATTTGTAGAAGCAAATCAGCGCACTCACTGCACAGTTGGCACTCTTAACTAAATGTTTTAAGAATAAAGGACGATCACGCTCACACTCTAGAAAATTCACTTGCTCTAATAGCCGCTCAACTAGCAGAGCTCGAATGAAGCAACCTCCACCCAATCATCCACATTGCTTTTACCATTTCACTTATGGAGAAAAGGCAAGGAAATGTAAGCAGCCCTGCATTTATAATGTGGGAAACGCCACGGGCAGTCGCAAGTAGCGGCCAACGACTGTCCTACTTACACAGGCCGTCTATTTATCACCGATCGTGTATCGAAAATGCAGTTCCTAGTGGATACTGGTTCAGACTTGTGTGTTTTCCCACGATCTGCTGTACAGACGCCCTGTATAAAATCTAAGTACGATCTCGTCGCAGCGAATAACACCATTATCCATACTTACGGACCCATAACACTGCATCTTAATTTCGGACTTAGGCGTGAATTTCGATGGCAGTTTACTATTGCAGATGTCTCTAAGCTAATTATAGGAGTAGACTTTCTTAGTTTTTACCAATTGCTAGTGGATTGTAGAAATCAACGACTTATTGACAATCTAACATCATTAACTGTAGCAGCTACAACATCAGGCGACACTACTGATATTATGTCTGTCAAAACAGTAACCGGAGAATCGAAATTCCATCAGCTTCTTCGTGAGTTTCCAGGTATTACCAGATCTGCTGGTGTGTTTCAAGCGCCTAAGCATAATACAATGCATCACATTAGAACTACACCAGGATCTCCTGTCTCTTGTAAGCCTCGTCGCCTAGATCCTGTTCGTTTTCAGGCTGCCAAAAAGGAATTTGAGGATATGCTTGTGTCTGGTACTGCCAGGCGTTCAGAAAGCCCTTGGTCTTCAGCTCTGCATCTTGTGAAGAAAAAAGAAGATGGTTGGAGACCTTGTGGAGACTATCGTGCCCTGAACTCGAGGACTATTCCTGATAGGTACCCAATTCGTCATATACACAATTTTTCGTACCAACTTTCTGGATGCACCATATTTTCTACCATCGACCTGGTGAAGGCTTATAACCAAATTAAAGTCAATCCCGAAGACATTCCTAAGACTGCGATCACAACTCCATTCGGATTGTTTGAGTTTCCGTTTATGACATTCGGACTTAGAAACGCAGCTCAAACATTCCAACGATTTATCGATGAAGTACTGCTGGGATTAGACTTTTGCTATGGATATATCGATGACATTTTGGTACTATCTGCATCTCCAGAAGAGCACGAAGAACATCTTCGTCAGTTATTCAGCCGCTTGGAAAAATTCGGTATTCTTGTCAACACTGCCAAGTGTAAACTAGTTCAGCCGGAAGTTACTTTCCTCGGATATCAAGTCTGTGCTGACAGTACTAAGCCGTTGAGTAGTAAGGTCGACGCTATTAAGGAATACCCTGCTCCCAGAACAGTCAAATAACTTCGGCGATTTCTTGGTATGTTGAACTTTTACCGTCGATTCATACCTAATGCTGCAAAGATTCAAGCACCATTAAACACAGCTTTAAGCGGACCTAAAATCAAAGGCTCACATCCAGTTGAGATGACCACTGAAAGGCTAAAAGCTTTCGAAGAATGTGAATCTTCTCTGTCATTAGCCACTCTTCTTGCTCATCCGGACTATACAGCAGAACTGGCGATAGTGACAGATGCTTCGGATTTAGCTATCGGAGCTGTTTTACAGCAAAAGAGGAAAAACTCTTGGGAACCACTTGCTTTTTACTCGCACAAGTTAAATACAGCTCAGAAGAAGTACAGTCCCTACGACAAGGAACTACTTGCTGTATACGAGTCCATCAAATATTTCCGACATATGATTGAGGCAAGAATATTTTCAATCTTCACTGACCACAAGCCTCTCATATATGCATTTTCGAAGAACAGAGATAAGTGTTCTCCAAGGCAATTTAGATATTTGGACTTTATATCCCAGTTTACTACAGACTTCAAATACCTCCCTGGCAAAGAAAATGTCGTAGCCGATGCTCTGTCTCGAGTGGAAGAGATAGTCGAAATCGATTATCAGAAACTCGCACAACTTCAAGAACAAGATCCTGAAATGCGAACTCTTCTAGAAGGCGCATCTGCTCTTAATCTACAGAAATTAAAAACAGCTTATTGTGAGTTACCTGTGTATTGTGATATTTCTTGTCAACCTCCGAGACCTTATGTTGTTCCATCACTACGTAAGACTGTGTTTCACGCTTTGCATAGGCTTAATCATCCCGGAACCGCAGCTACAGTGCGACTGGTTACACAGAGATTCGTTTCGCCAGGGATTCGCAAAGATTGTAGAGAGTGGACTAGGCAATGTCTAGATTGACAAAAGAGTAAAGTTTCACGACATACTACTTCCCCACTTTCCACTTTCCGTACTCCTTCCGCCAGGTTCTCTCACATACACCTGGATATAATAGGGCCTTTACCAATATCTTCTGATTACAGATACTGCCTCACCGTCATCGATAGATTTACGCGATGGCCTGAGGCAATCCCACTCAAAGATATTACTGCAGAAACATGCGCAGCAGCTCTAGTTTCTGGTTGGATTGCCATATTTGGATGTCCAGCTAGAATCACCACGGATCGAGGACGTCAGTTCGAAACACATCTCTTTCAAGCTCTCACTTCTATCATCGGTGCTTGTCATTTCCGCACAACGGCATGGCATCCTATTGCAAACGGTATCCTGGAACGCATGCACCAAACACTCAAGTCTGGAATCATGTGTCATGCTACTTCGAAGTGGACGGAAGCTCTCCCGCTAGTACTACTTGGCATGCGCGCTAGTTGGAAAGAAGATGTCAAATCATCTCCCGCCGAACTCGTGTATGGCGAGCCTCTCTGCTTGCCAGGTCAATTCTTGTTCTCAAGACAATTTCACAACATCTGACATAACTAAATATGTGACACGTCTTCGTTCTTATATGAAGAACTTAACTCCCAAACCTACTTCATGGCCCACCAAATCGCCATTTTACGTACCTCGTGTCCTAAATTCTACATCTCACGTATTTCTGCGCCAAGACCATGTTCGCGCTTCTCTAGAACAACCCTACGCTGGCCCTTTTAAGTTCATCGAACGTAAGCCCAAATATTTTAAAATCGAAGTTCGCGGGAAGAATGTTAATGTCTCGATTGACCGCTTGAAACCAGCGTTTTTGATGAAAAATCAATCGTCTGATCCCGTGGCTCTGGCACCCAAGACTGTTGAAGATGGACAAATCAGTCAACCCAGTCAGCGTCCTGAAGAAATTACAACTAAAAGTGGGCGGAAAGTAAAGAAGACAATTTTTTATCGACCGGAGTCACGGTCTGGCCGGGGAAGTACATGTGGCGTGTAAGCCGCCACATTTAATAATCTTAAATATAATTAATAGTTTTTATGTTAATTTAAATAGTTATTAGTAAAATCTTAAATATTTCTAAAATAAATAAAATTAAAATATAAAACGCTACCGCTTATGCGCGGACCAAGGCGCACAAGTTCTTTTGTTTAAAGTTAGTTTTGAACCGACGATCGGTCGGATCGGATCGGCTTGCGCGCGCCGCTTACTATATTTGCTTCTGTTATTTATTTGCTTATGCTTTTTGGCTTTCTGTGTAACTGTATAGTGCTTTCAGTTCTCTTTGTGTATATGTGTAGTGTAGTGTAAATGTACCTATGTGTTTGTGCGAGTAAACTAGTAACAGACATCTCATCTTTTATTCAACCACCACATAAACTTGGAACTGCACCACAGGTTCAACCTTGTATTATAGTCTTTATTACAGTGTGATACAAAATGTAACATTAATATAACTTTACCCTCATTTTGGTGTATGTTTATTAATGAGACGGTTAAAGTTAAAATAACTGATAGCTATTTTTAAATACACATGAATTTAAGATAAGCTTTGTCGGACCAAAGAACGCAATATGAAGAATTTTATTTGGCTACGATGAATAAAAAGAAAATAACTATTGGTTTTAATTTCATACGAATTTAGCTTTTTGTACTAAATAATATATCTATTTAATAAATTCCTAAAATGATTGTTTACTACAACTCTTATTTGTAAGGCGGATACTTCATAGTCGCTATACTATGCGGTAACTGGCGTTATAAATATTGTTATTTTGGCATATTGAGTAGACATTTATTCTGATCTTTGACTTTGGCATAATCCGCCAGGTTGGTCGAGTGGCTAGCGTACACGCCTAACCACACTGCCTAACCGCGACGGTCGAGATTCGATTCCCGACGAGGGCAGGCAGTTGTGTAATCATGTAATCATTTATGACGATGATGATGAGCCAAGCGAGGCACAAGAGCACTACATACCTTTTCTAGAAGTGTTTCGTCCTTTGTTTGAACCCTCATAGAGTAGGTTTCCAATGTACCAGTTAGTTCATATTCTTAGAATATGATGTCATTAATGTACTAATTAAACGTAAAGAAGTCTAAATAAATAGTTCTAAAACTTGTAAGGCCTTAGATTTTGTTGACACCTAATATACACCGATTTCGTCACTGGCACACTGAAGATCATCAAAATGTTTGGCTACTTCCTGAAGTGCTAGAAAGTTGACAATTTGGTATGTAATCTAAGTTTGGTTAAAACAAACAAAAAAATTCATAAACTCATAACTTTCGCCCCTCAAACTCTAAAGTGGAAGTGTGTGGAAATTTGCATGAGACTTGAAAATAATAGAAAACGTTCTGAAGTGCTAGAAAACCAAAATTTGATATGTAAACAAAGTTCAGTATACATAAAAATATTACCGTGACCCCAGGACTTGTCTGGTTTTTATTTGTAAGGGCCTTACAAATAACACGTTATAAAATGTTATATGTAGTAGGAATTAACTAAAAATAAGTAAGATCTCTACTAATAAACTCGGAATAGATTTTACCTTGTATAGCTTCAGTATAAGTGTCCATACATGGCTTATTCCAACCCTCACCCTAGTCTCAGTACCGAATATCTATTTTAAATTAAAAAATCCACCTTTTCGATTTACTTTAGTTAAGTTTAATTTTAATTTATTTAGCTAAAACACACAATTTGTATAGCCCGGTAAAAAAATGCACTCAATATTCTTTATATACCACGCAAGGGAATTAGCATCAAGATAATATGTGTGTATCTTTTTGTTTTATTTTTAAAACATATTTCACGTAAGCGTTTCTCAAGTGGAAGTCACTAGTGCTCAAAATTGTGTCAAAGGTGTTCAAATAGCAGTCGTCCAACTGCACCCTACTAGCTTAACGCCACTACTGCACACGGTAGTAAAAAAAAAGTATCTTCACGCCCATATCCCCTAAGAGAGGTAGGCAGAAGCACAACCAAGACTAGCCGAAGATACTAAGCCCCACAATGTAATAGGTGGCAAGCCTATCGCCAATCGGGCACATATCCTATCCCGGGCAACATTTTTTTTTATTAGAAAATTGGAAAAACCTAATTTTCGTTTTGTTTCCCGACTCGGGATTCGAATCCGGGACCTCATGCAGCCAAGTCCAACAACTGAACCGCTGCCACAGAGGCGACACGGTAGTAAAGCACTCAAAATCTAGAATTTGCAACATGTTAAATCAAAAGGTAGGTTTCCTAGACATCATGCTCTTAACGACATAATTCGTAGGGCACTCGTTTCTGCCAATGTCCCTTGTGTCCTTGAACCACCTGGTCTCAGCCGATCTGATGGAAAGAGACCCGATGGTATGACTTTGGTTCCCTGGAAAAAGGGTAAGTGCCTTTTATGGGATGCAACTTGTGTTAGTACCTTTGCTCCGAGTCATCTCAATCGTACAACATCGTCACCCCTTAGCGGCTGCTGAGTATGCAGCATTTAAAAAAAAACAAAAATATGCAGCTCTGAAAAATACCTATTTGTTTACTCCTATTGCAGTAGAGACAATGGGAACAATGTGCCATGAAGCTAAGTGCTTCATTTACGAATTAGGGCACAGGCTCCGAGATAACGGGCATGACACCCGCTCCGGCTCATTCTTGGTGCAAAGACTCGCGCTGGCCATCCAACGTGGTAATGCCGCTAGTGTCATGGGTAATTTTGCACCAGGAATGCTTCGAGGTGGTTTATTTGAATAGTTATTTGTTAGTTATATGGTATTTTTAAGGTAGGTTTTTAATATTGATTTTGGCAAATTTATTAACAAAGTCATAAATTTATTGCGTTAAGTGTATTTAAGCCCCTCTGAGTATATTATAATGAGATTAATAAAAAGGTGAAATAATATAATTTATTTGATTGCAGTGTGATATTATGCAGCTTTAATAATTAATGACCAATCCAAAATATTTTTTTTATTATCAGTTCCCCAAATTAACACAAACACCCATACAAACAAACTGTTCGGGTTTTTCATGTCTGTAACATTGAAATGAAATGTATAAATAAATTGAAGTAATTTATGTAAATATTATAATTATGTGATAAAAGAATATCAACTCCATAATGTGTCGGTAGAATTTGTTTAAATTGTCTTTTAGTATTTTTATTCAATATTATATTATTGGTATTCGCAACTGTATTCTCAATAATACAATTTTAACATCCTCGCATTGTTGACGGTAAGCAATACTTGTAACTTTCAACTAAACACTGTGGCATAGGTATACAATATTGCTATTAAATTCAAAATCATTCCTTGGAATACAAATTTGTAAGAATGTGTAATGTATAGTATAAGCTACTATATGTCGTACTTTCTTCTTAAGGTTTCAAACTTTATACTTAAGTTTCAAATTCAAAAAATAATAGTGTAATTTGTGGAGACTTTAATATTAATATATTGGAAAAATCTTCTTTATATTGTAGATTTCTCAATATGTTCAAATCGTATAATTTACAAAATTTATTCTTGGAACCTACTAGAGTAACGGCCACTAGTGCTACTCGCTTAGATAACATTTTTACAAATATATCACCAGTTAGCTGTTCAGTTATAAATGAATTAGATTCTGATCACTGTGGTCAATTAGCTATCTTTCCTATGAAAATTGAAAAGTCTCAAAAGAAATATATTGTTTACAATCCAATAAATTCTAGTCGATTAGAACGTTTTCGGGATAATATATTAGTAAAACTTCCAAATCTACCTTACAATGATGATCCTAATGAATTATTTAATTCGTTATTTAATTTAATTGACACGGAGCATAACAAAGTATTCATACATAGAAAAAAATATATAGCAAAACGGGTGTGTTTCAATAAGTGGGCAACAACCGGTATATTGATAAGTAGAAAACGGTTATTTGATTTATATTATAAAAAATCGTATAACCATAGCATTGAATTTAAAAACTATGTTAAAGTGTATTCAAAATTGTTTTAAAGAGTATGTTCTATTGCTAAGTCTGTGTATTTGAAAAACATTATTAAAAGATCCGACAGCAAAATCAAGGCCACGTGGAATATTATAAATACAGAAACTAATAAATGTCAAACTATTAATGACGGGTTTGAATTAAATATAGGAGGATGTAGTGGTAAAGAAGATGTAAAAATTGCAAATAAGTTTGAAAATTTTTTCACACAAATCCCAATTCAAACAACCAAAACTCTTTGCTCATCTCCTATCTTTTCGGAATCAATATTAAAGCAATCTTTAACCGAATGTAACAAAGCTTTTGAATTTACCTTTGTCGATACTAAAGACGTGGTAAAAGCTTTTAAATCACTTCAATCGAAGAAAACGCTAGACTTGTGGGGACATTCTGTTAAAACGGTTGCATCAATAATTTTTGATATTGCACCACATTTGGCCATTATATTTAACTGCTGCATATCGAATGGTGTATTTCCTGATCTAATGAAACAAAGCAAGGTAGTGCCTTTATTTAAATCGGGTGATACTTCTGACCCTACAAATTTTCGCCCTATTTCAGTTCTGCCTACACTAAGTAAAATATTTGAAAAATTAATACTTACTCAGATGTCAAATCACTTCAATGTTAACAAATTGTTACATAATAAACAGTTTGGATTTACCAAAGGTTGCTCAACCGTTGATGCAGGCGTGGAATTATTAAAAAATGTATTTGAAGCTTGTGAGAACTCGCATGACGCATTAAATGTATTCTGTGATCTCTCTAAGGCTTTCGACTATGTTCATCATGATACTTTGATCAGGAAATGACGCTATTACGGAATTAAAAACAAAGCTCTTGATGTCAAGATCTCATACTTGAACAATAGAGTTCAGAGGGTTAAAATAAATGGTAAAACTTCTTCGGGTTCTGCGGTTACGATTGGCGTACCGCAGGGCTCTATTCTTGGTCCATTTCTATTTCTTGTATATATCAATGACTTACCTTATTACATAAAGGATGCCCACGATATTGTTTTGTTCGCGGATAACACTTCACTTACATTTAGAGTGAAAAGGCAATTACGTAAGTATGACGAAGTGAACAATGCGATATCCAAAGTTGTACATTGGTTCACAGTTAACAATCTTCTTTTAAATGGTAATAAGACGAAATGTATTAGATTTTCAATGCCCAACGTTAGGCTAGTAGATTCCAATGTACAACTAAATGGATCTAAACTGGATCTGGTTGATTCTACTGTCTTTTTAGGCATCACAATTGATAATAAATTACAATGGGGCCCTCATATTGAGAAACTGGCAAATAGGCTTAGTTCAGCAGCATTTGCAGTAAAAAAATAAGAACATTAACAGATGTTGAAACGGCCCGAATAGTGTATTTTAGCTATTTTCATAGTTTAATGTCTTACGGGATACTTCTTTGGGGAAATTCTGCAGATATAAGTACTATACTTGTATTACAAAAATGAGCTATTAGAGGTATTTATAATCTTAACGTAAGAGATTCCCTGCGTGAAAATTCAAAGAAATAAATATTTTAACCTGCAGTTCTCAATACATTTATGAGAATTCAATGTATGTCAAAAAAATCTGTGTATGTTTACAAAAAATGTGATGTTCACAATGTAAATACGAGAGATAAAAATAATCTAGCCGTATACAAAACTCGTCTTCATAAAATTAGTAAATCCTTTTTCGGTCAATGTATACGTTTTTACAATAAGCTGCCCATTGATATTAGAGATCTACCTATTAATAAGTTTAAAAAATGTATCAAAGCAAAATTATGTCAAAAAGGCTAATATACGGTCTCAGATTATTTGGAAGATGAACATGCTTGGGGATAGAGATTTCAATCTCCCACTGCAATTTGTAATGTAATTTGTTGTACCTTTTATTTAAGTTAAAATCAGATTATAATTTGTATTTTTAAGCTGGATTATATTGTAAATAATATTATTGAAAAAAGACAAGCCCGCTGAGTTTCTTTCGCCGGATCTTCTCAGTGTGAGGCCGCGATTCCGATCCGGTGGTAGTTTAAAAAAATGTCGACGCGCACAAATACCACTTGTATGGTTCATGTGAATAAAGAATATTCTGATTCTGATTCTGATTCGGCGTAAATAATATTAGGATAAGTTCATCAAAAATTAAAAAAAATGTATCTTTACGCCCATATACCCGAAGTGGTAGGCAGAGGCTAAACCAGGGAATCCACGTTTAGCCGAAGAGACTAAGTTCCCCAATGTGTTAGGTGGCAATCCTATCGCCAACCGGCCACACATCCAATCCCGAGCAACATTTTTTAAATAGAAAATTGCAAAAACCATATTTCCTTTTTTGTTGCCCGACCCGGGAATCGAACCCGAGACCTCAACCAAGACCTCAAGAAGTCAAGTCCGACACCTGGACCTCTAGACCACAGAGGCGATTATATGCCAATATTTATTTCTTTTAAGTAGAGTGCCGGATAATTTAAGTAGACTGCCGTGGTGGGCCGGGCTCTTTTGTTAGAATAGACCATCGGCCTTCCTGTGACAGGCAGCTCGTAAAAGGCGAGCATAGGCTTATCGTCACTAACACCGTGACGTGAACGTTACTTTCTTTAAACATGTTCTTTTTAACATACATGAGATGTATTCAGAGCTCAGTTATAATATTTATTTGTCTAAATTTTCCTCGAAATGAATCCCTTGCATTAAGATATTTTTTGTTTTGTAGGATGTGCTTTTCGAATTCTTCTTTAATTTTTTTCCATTCGTAAGTTTTATAGTTTACAATTACAGACATATCAACACTCAGTATAAAGTGACCAAATAACTTGAATTCCGGAATGTAGTCAAAACTTAAGCTAATACCAGCAGCAACAACTTTCAACCAAAATTAGAAATTTTATAAAATACCTTACAAGTGAAACTTTAAAGTGATAACCATCCAAAACCCGGTTAAAAAACGATATCTCTTTTATAAATTGTTTAATAGTTACCAGCTGTTGTTAGCGTTTTCAAGCAAGTATAAAAGTTTTTTTAGCTCTTACAGTATCAACTCTTCTTTACTGATGATATAAGTCTAAAAAGTAGCTACATCCTTCTTTTTACTTTTATTACTTTACACACAACAAACTCACGGCTCAGTATAGTTGGTACAAGTGCATCGCTGTAAAGTGGCCGAGATGTTAGGCCGATTGTGCAAGTCTACCGTCTACCCTATCCTTCAGACCGGAATATGAGACTGTCATTATGGCGGCAGGAATACGTAAAACGCTGCGACGGACTAGTTGCTGCCCAGCATTTTACCATCAGTGGTCTTGTTTTGATATTGAATTATAAATTATCCTATGCTCGCCTCTTACGGGCTGCCAGGTAGAGGGGGCAGATGGTCTATTCTACTAAAAGGACCCGGACTAACATTGCAAAAAACTCTCTTTCTCTCTTTTTGAAGCAATTCAAATGCTATGCCTAGAAGAAATTACAAATAGACATATTTGCATTTATAATTCTAGGAGTTTTTTTTAAATTGAAACAAATTCAATGAACTCTTGTGTGTATCTTCCACAGAATTCGTGCCATGGCGACCAGTAGCTGCATTAGAGTGGACGATGAGAGTGAAATTGTAGTGACAGGACTGTCAGGGCGTCTACCGGAATCCAACAATATTGAAGAGTTCGCGGTGCATCTGTTCGATGGTAATGACCTCGTCACAGCTGACAACAGACGGTGGTCACCAGGTACTGAATTACGTCTACGTCTAAGTCTAAGTTAAAGTTAAATTCTACGTCTAAATTAAATAAGCCGTGGCGTCAAGGTCCATGAATAGCTATAGAGTGTTTCGTCGAAACTCGCCGTTTTTTTAACAAATTTAGTCTAAAACACTTTCAGGATTTGTTTGACATTATAGTCTGTATACTACAAATAGATTGAACTTTTTTTTATTTATTTATCGACTCTTATAAACAAAATTACTTTTCAACAAAAAAAAAAAATGTCTGTAAACGTTTTAGAGTTCGCTTAGACAATTTTGCTCTTGCACAACAATGAATTTCTCCTTAACACTAACTTATTTTAAATATTATACATATTAAAAAATACGCATTCAAATATAACATAGTATATTTCTATACCCACGATAAACTTACTAACTATTATGAGAATGAGAAGCATGCGAGCATTCAAATACCTATTTTGGGGTTGATAACGGTTTCTAAATATTCATACTCACTCATGCATACAGTATGTCCCAGCATGCATGAAAGTTGCAGCATATTTCCTCTCTGCCGAAATAGCAATGAACATCCTCGTCGAACATTTTTAGCCTCGTCAATTACGAGGGTTGATCCAAAAGTTCGTGGCCCAACTAAGCTTTCAGGAGTTTGAATTTAAGGTGTTTAGTAGGATGTCGACATTTTAGGAAAACTGATATTTTGTTAGGAAAAGTAACTATTTTATGGAAAAGGATCATTTTGGTAAATAAGTCATTTTGAACAGTGATCTTTTTGATAAAGTAGACATCAGGCCCAATATTTTACGATTTAATAAAGTAATGCATGATTTTTCTAATACATATAAAGGAGATTTAATGGTACTTTAACTTTAAGTTTGATACGTAATCGACATCATTCATGTTAGTCATAATTTCATAACAATAATTTCTAAAAAACTGTTACCAGTAAATATAAAAAAAAAACAAATTTAATAGAAATTAAACAAAACGGTTATAAAAATAGTCGAGCATAGTATATATTGTATTAAATCAGGCGTTTTTTTTGCAAAAAAAAAAACATTATATCAGACGTAGAATGAGCCTTTATTAAGCTAATTCTACATTAATAATAGTATAAATAATTAAAACATTGCATCTCAAAAATGAAAAAAAATCCAATATTGTAAGTTTCTGGTTTAGACTTTGTATTATTAAGAGACTTGCTAAGGGAAATCCATCCAACGTTATACAACAATTTAGTATTTATATTTTTACATTTGTTCATCATGTGCATGAGCCTTTTAGAACTCAAACCCGCTACAAATTTGTTTGTATCAAAGAATAATAATTTGGCGCTATTCGTACACGTCAAATTACATGAAAATATTCAAATAGAGAATACTGTGGTCAATCTGTGTTGGCATATGGGAAAGCACGTAAAAAAAGTTCTTTACTTAATTGATACTTTATAACTCGTGTTGGTTCTGTTCTCTCCTTTTCTCTCATTCCTCTTTGTCAGGCAGCTTGTACGAGGCCAGTACTGGTGGAAATATAGGTCATGACTAACAAGACCACTGGTGGTACTGTGCTGTGCAGCGACTTGCCCGGGTATCCGCACCGCCTTCCTGCTATTCCACTATTTCTGCCTCCATAACATAAATAAAGAAATATTCCTGGACAAGCTACAAATGGAATTCATATGAGCAAACTATATCACAATTTCTTTTAAATAAACTTATATTTAATATATTTTTGTGGATAAATATTAAACTTCCAAATATGTACTGGGATGTTACAGTAACAATTTTGGTTTCTTTGATTTTTTCTCTAAGGGAACTAGTAGTGAATTGCCCGGCTCTCTTATGAAATATAGTGTTTATTTCGACAAAACTCCCTCAAAGAAGAATTCAATACGACATGATGCTGTTAAACTAAATTAATCCATCCTAGCGGTGTCAACGTCAGTTCATTGTCTCATTTTTAACAGCATACGCTGTTAAGCTTAGCCTAATTGCAAGTTTATCAATGTCAGACCCCACTGTAATTTTTTATCAGTGTTATCCCCAAAACACGTATTAAAATCAACAAGGTTCAGTTTGTCCCTATTAAATAATATATTGATATCTACTTGCTTTACATTTGGCATTCAAATTTAATATATTTTGTTTTTATTCATTCAAAAACTATTGAACTAGTGTACGACTTTTGAAATCACATTGTTCATTTTGTCATTCTTACCCGGTCGTTTTTCACTTTAAATATAAGTGCAGTGTCATGCGCGAACAATACGAGTGCATGTGTGTCACTTACACAGTAAAGTAAGTCGTTATATATAAAGAACAGAAATGGTCCAAAAATTAGTGCCCTGGGGACACCCATTGTAGCAGAAGCACCTGTTGAGTTTTTCCCATTATTCGCAACTTTCTGGATTTTCTCATTAAAATAAGAAATCAGAAGATCTTGTGCCTTATTTCTGATGTCATAATGACGTTGTTTTCTGATTATTGTATCGTGTTCAATGTAATCGTATGATTTGGATAAATCACAAAACACCCCGATTACATACTGAGAAACCTTCAAACATTCATAAACTTTCTTTAATAATTCGATACCAGCATCGACTGTTGATCTACTCATTGTAAAACCATACTGTATATTAGAAAATAAATATTTTTTTAAAAATGTAATTTCATTTGATTAAATATATTTTTTTCAAACATTTTACTAACAGAAGGCAAAATTAAGATAGGTCGGTCATTGGAGGCAGGCATAACTTTACTAAATTTCATTAGATCAGAAAATACATTCATTATTCATCTGAATTTGGGTGTAAAAGTGGGTACATATTCATTTATGTTCCCATGCCAATTCCTACATTGTCAGTAAAACACAAAGTTTAGTTTTTGTTTATCTTATCTAAATAATGTGCACATATTGCCGCACAAAGTTTAGTTTTTGTTTATCTTATCTAAATAATGTGCACATATTGCCGCATCTATAGTAAGGCAGCTGTCAATCTAACCGATGGCCGCCATTGCTCGTGGTGACACCTAATACTCTATTCGGGGCTACCCGCTCATTTTTTTTGTAATTATTGAATATCGATTACAAAATTCATTCATTCATTTTCATTCTTCGTTCATTTAACACTCGTTACCCCCTGCCCAACACGCGGGAGGAGTATGTATCAAATCAAATATATTTATTTCACGTGGATCTATACGAAGATTCTTTTGACACATCTATCTGTTTCTAAAAACCTACCATCAGATCAGAAAGCGGCCACCTCGCCGTTTTTCTTATAAATCTAATTTATAAAATCATATCAAATGTATGATTTGTAGAGTCTGTCTCCTAAATATTCTGAAATCTTATAACAACCCTTAAAACACAACTAAAAGTACATATTTTTTTTAAAAATTATTAAATGGTAAGTCTTTAATATGCTTGCGAAGTGTATTGTAAAACGCATACATAAGACTTACTGATTCTGTGCAGACGAGACTTATGCAAAGCAAGATTGTTTTTACTCCTCGCAATTACCTTCATCGCGATCTTTTTTTAATGTATGTTTGCATGTATGATGAAGTTCATCATATGACGTGTATGTTCAAATGTTTCTCTTCATTCCAAATTTCAAGTTATTTGGTCAGTATCTGAGTTTTGTTATTTTTGTGATTTATAAACTACAAAACTTATGAGTTGGTAATAGTCACGAGACAATCTGTAAAGCACATACCAAGAAAACAAAATGTATTGAACTATAATGTCAGTTGCGCTCGGTTTAGAACATTTGGTGTGATTCGCTTTCGGGATACAGATAGACAGATAAGCTGAAAAGTTCTAAAATTTACTAAGAAAATGCTAGGTTCAGTTGTCTATGACTAGTTTAGAATTCACCCTTTTACAGACTTATTTAATGTATGTTTATATAGATGATAGATTTACAAAATTTATTTGGTTTTGATCAGGTCAATATGGATTACCAGAGAGAAGTGGAAAACTCAAAGATATATCATATTTTGATGCAACTTTTTTTAATATTCACCCAAAGCAAACAAACTTGATGGATCCGCAACTACGACTGCTACATGAGGTAGCCTATGAAACTATAGTGGACTCCGGATACCACCCTTTCGAACTCCGCGGCTCAAACACTGGAGTTTACGTCGGTGTTTCTTCTGATGAATGCAAAGACCCGTGGGCAGAAGATACTGATAAAAATACAGGATATGCTTTAACAGGTTGCTGCCACGCTATGTTTGCCAACCGCATCTCATTCGCCTTCGACTTCACAGGCCCTTCTGCGGTAATTGATACGGCTTGTTCTAGTTCGATGTGCGCTTTTGCCCAAGCGGTTAACGAAATACGTTCCGGGCGTTGTGATGCAGCGTTAGTGGGAGGGACCACCCTATGCCTTAAACCCGAAAATAGTTTAAATTATCATCGACTCGGTATGTTATCTCCAGAAGGTCGATGTGCATCATTTGATGAGAGTGCAAATGGTTACGTGC
The DNA here is from genome assembly GCA_002245505.1 of Calephelis nemesis. Taxonomy (NCBI): domain Eukaryota; kingdom Metazoa; phylum Arthropoda; class Insecta; order Lepidoptera; family Riodinidae; genus Calephelis; species Calephelis nemesis. The sequence goes on along the minus strand of NJDD01008021.1, from coordinate 38,905 downwards.
GTTCTGAAACAATCCTAGCCATACTTTTACAAAAACGAAAAGTTGCACGGCGAATATATTGTACTATCCGTGGAGCAGCTGTTAATAACAACGGCAACGCCAAATTTGAAGGTATCACTGTTCCTTCAGAAGACATGCTAAAAGAACTCATCGAAATAACATTACAAAAAGCCGGGGCAAGTCCGCATGACGTAGTATATGTCGAAGCTCATGGGGTAGGAACGAAGGCACGTATATAAAAAATATTTAAAAAATGCACTTGCAGCCGCATTCAGAGCAGTCAACTAACATTTAATCTATAACTAGGTCACTTGTTAAACTGAAGTCTCTGTGTGCTGCCACAAGAGTTACAGAATTATTCCTCTCTTGTAAAATATAAAGTTTTATTTTATCATGTATAGATCGCCGATCGTTATGAAGTGAATGCTTTGGCAGAGTCGTATTGTAAGAGACGAACAATTCCCTTGCTCGTGGGCTCTGTAACTTCGAATATGGGTCATTCAGAAGCAGCATCTGGACTATGCTCAATTACGAAAGTGATATTAGCAATGGAACGTGGCTTAGTCCCAGGGAATTTACACTACAAAAACCCTAACAAAGGCATTTTCCCACTTCGCGACGGCAGAATAAAGGTAAATATATGTAATTATGTATATACTTTCACTAAATTTATGTCCTCTAACATTTTAAACCATTTCCAAATAATGAAATCAGAAGCATCACGTCACTGTCATGGAAAAGAATTTCAATTAAAAACTTCCACGAGTTTAGAAATTGATGATTTTTACTGAGATCGAAAAAAAGGAGGTGTTTCAAATTCTATGTTTATGTATGTTAAGCGATTTTTCCGTCATTTTCTGATCCGATTTCAAAACTGTTTGAAGGAGACGCTACTTTCAAGGTAGTTCCGTTTCTACTAAGTTTGGATCTGATGATGAAATCTCAACGAAACCGAGAATCATACTAAATTTTGTACAAGCAGACGATGCTTTTACAGAAGTTGTTTTTTTGCAGTTTGACTGCTATTACATTATTTAAGTTATAATTAAAACACTCACGCTAACAAAATGAAGCCTATGATGAAATATCAATTTATCCAGGTATCTATTTAAGAATTTCTATGTAACAGAATCGTTGACTAACACCCATAACACAAGAAAATAATTTGTTTATTTTGGGGTTAGATTCAATTTGTGTAACTTGTCCAGGGAAATTTATTTTATTTTTATTTATTTTATTTATAATATACAATACAAAAATTTGTGAAATTGACAACGGTTGGAAGATAGATTTCATATAAAAATGGTGCATATTATAACAATTTACATACAATCAAAAATTAACTTGATACTTTTCACCGATTTCGAAACTAACTTCGACTACGTAATATTAGTATCTGATTTTAGTTGATTCTTATCGAATCAAAGATTCGTGTGGTTATAGGTGGTTGACAAGAACATGACATTGGAGACCGGGCTAGTTGCGATAAACTCATTAGGGCTCGGTGGAACGAACGTGCATGTGCTCCTGGAGCCGAAGCGGGAGCAGTGTAGTGACACAGATACAGAAGTTGGTGCGCTGCCACGGCTGCTGTTGGTATCAGGACGCACAGTGGCGGCGGTGCTCGAGTTGCTGACACTGGCGCAAACGCACTACTATGACGCTGGCCTGCTGGCGCTGCTGAATGCCATACATGCCTACGCTACGCCCCTGCACCCCCATCGCGGCTACTGCCTGCTCACACACCCTGTACGCCAGGAATTCTTTGTGAGTCTAAATTTATGTATAGGAACCAACTTTAAAAATTATTACTCTTTGTTTTTATTTCCTATGGCTCAGTATAATAACCATTTCCCTTACTTGATGAAACTCAAAGTAAACTTTCATTGTAAACGAAGGCGAAAATAAATTTGGGCAGGATATTACCTGTTTACTCGTTTCTTAAAGATTCACGGTAATATTATCTATACAGTATTCTAATTCTAACTTCATATAAACAGACGACGCGTTCGAATGTCTCGGCATGCTACAGCCGCGAGTGTGCCGCAGTGACGAACGGACGGTGTGCTGGTTTTTAATCAGTAACTGCCCAAATTTTCACTCGAAATAAGTACAAGTAGCTATTTAACATGACAAGTAGAATATATTGTGCTGTTTTTGGTTGCATGAATTCCTCAATAATGCATTCAGATATACATAAACATATAAATTATAAAGTAGCTTCAGATACCTATAACCAAGTAAAAGATATTCCTTTTTCTCCTCCTTGTCTATCTTTCCCAAAACAATTTTTGATCAAGCTTAATATTCGAATGTGGATTTTTAATACATTCAAATATACTATAATATAAATATTAAAGCATTTCGTACATCTTAGTCGAGGCGCAAATATTTTTCGGTCGCAAATTTATAATTGATTGACCGATTTGTTATAAAGTCACATACATAATCATAGCTTTTTAATTAAATCGGTCCATCAAAAAAAAAACAACTTCCATGTGTATTGAACACTTTCTATTCAATTTACAAAGTATTTTATGTAATCATATTAATATTTTAAATTGTTACTAACTACCTGCGATAAAACGTTATAAATTTACAATCTCAAAACTAGATAGAAATTTAAAGTGGGCAGATGCAATTAAAAAGCTGTAGGTGGGCGACAGCGACAGTCCTATCTCATGCTTACGTACCGCGCGGCTGTAGGCACTTATTTCAAGCACACGGCCGCGGGCCGAGTTACAATACTGAATAGATCATATTAACGTGACATAAGTTTCTTTGCTCTTGAAAAAACCTTTATATGTCTTATACTTTTAGCCATTGGCCACAATTATAAAGGAAGCAAAATTTTTGTGTAAGTGATAGCAATTAAAATCAGGGAGCAGCCGACTTTTTGACTCTCGAATAACAATAATAATAATAATAAATAATAATAATAAAAAATAATAATAATAATAAATATCCCTGGACAAGTTACACAAATTGAATCTGACCCCAATGTTAGCAAGTTACATGCTTGTGTTATGGGTGTTAGTCAACGATTCTTATACATAGAAATACTTAAATAGATACCAGAATAAATTTAATAAACATCCAGATCCGGAAATGCAGACATCTTAATGTTCATCACACAAATCCCGTCGGGAATCGAACCCGAGCCTCACGGTTGATTCTTTTAAATTGCAAAATCTTTTATTATTTGAGTGTTTGAGGAGAGTTTTCATCGAGAGAAAAGATGGTCGAAGTTTTTTCATAATTATTGAATTTCGTGTTGATATTGAGTAAAATTAGACAATTTTGGTGGCATTTTGTATAATTTTGTTCAGTGAAAGTGCACAAATGAAATAATCATAAAGAAATTAGCGTATCGTGTATTTCCTCGTTGCCGCCAAATCTCCTTACATGAGCTTGTGTAATGAGACCGCCGCTTTGCCCAAAAGCCTAACATGACGATTTATGACTGATGACTGATTATAATTGATTAGAATTGATATGAAATTTGATGCAAATATCTACTTGACGAATGGCAAAATACTAACGTGAAGGCTAAAACTTAAAGAAAGAAGAAGAAGAGTGTTTGAGGTTTTTTAACGACATAATAGTTTCTTTTTTTTAATAATTTAAATGTACTCATATGAAAATTTTTGCATTAGGTACCTATTGTCAGCAGCAAATTAAGTACTAAACTTTATTTTGAAATAGTTAGTTTCTGAGTTACGTCTGATAACAATCCAAGATAGCTTTTTTAATAGTTCAATCGTCAATGACTTTTGTATTTTTTTATGTACAAGTATTATTAATATAAATGTCATACTTTTCAAGACATCATTCCGGATCGAATGTGCTATCGCACGTATTTTAGGACAAGTAGCTATTTTTCACACTTCGAAACATGTTGAATAAACTATTCTGCTATTGATGCTCTAATCTGACTTTTGGATTTTTGAAGAGTGGTAAAAGAACTTACAAGTGTAGCTAATCTAATCTAATCGTCTGTGTATTAAAAAAATCACTTTTTTGAATGGGATAATTTTTAGCATAACATTTTTCAATGTTATCGAAAACCCATGCCTATATTCCTTGGAGTATTGTAAATTTGTAGCGATTTCGATAATCAATGATATACCTTCGTGTGTAGATATTTTAGTCCCTTGCGTAGTTGGCAGGGAGTATGGTATCGTATCTATCCAGGCTTAGCTTCTTCCACATTAATTACTCTTTTAACCTTCGGGTAACACAGGACCGATTAATTGATTATGAATAGAACCTAGGTCACCACTCACTTATATCCATCGTAGATTCACATAGTACACTCAACAAAAGAGTCTTATGTAACAATTTGAATTTTACAATAGTTTTGTAATTATTTTAAAAATAATATCAATAAATAATTTTAATAAATGTTCTGGGAAATACTATTCGACTCAGGGAGGACCTTGCCCAGTGGC
>NJDD01008021.1:8006-34444 GCA_002245505.1 Calephelis nemesis | reverse complement strand
ATGACCCCCCCCCCTTGGATCCGCCCTTGTGTACCCGTTTTGATCCTTAAGTTAAGATTTATGACGTCTGAGGATTGACCCTTTGATTGACTTTTTGATTGACTTGAGTCAGATGATTTTTACCTGCTTTTTAAGACAAATGTCGTTTTAACTTTATCATACTACAGTTTCAAAAATCCGTATTGTACAGTTTGTGACAATTTTTCCATATTTAAAGTGACAATAAAATTGGAATTGGAACAATTCTTGGAAAAGAACTCTTGACTAGATCGAATGAGGACTTTACGATACAATCTCAGACCTCCAACGCACACATAAGCTACTAATTTTTTTTAACAAAACTTTTCCAGCTGGATAGCCTTTTGCTAATCATTAATACGGTAATAAGTCTGATGAAATCATGTATAAAATTGTAAGAGACAGAGTTCATTTAATAGAGTCCAAATGTTACAAACAATATTTAGACCTGACTGAGAATGCAATTAGGCACAACTCTAAACAATTTTGGGCATATGTTAAAAATCGGGCAAATTCATATGTTACACAATTAAATAATGCTGATGGTGAATTGATGGTAATCGAACTCAATTCTCTTCTTCCAATATCTAGCAGTAGTTATTTTATACAATTACTTTTACTTCTGTAGGCACAAATCTAAATACAGCTAGCTATATTAGCATAAGTACTACAGACAAGAAGGAAATTAAGAAATAGTAAAAATCTGGATATCTCAAAAGGTTCGGGAACCTTCTATTGTACAAACGATTACATTAATATTCAGAAAATCACTTACCTCCTGTTTTGTCCCACATACATGGGGTCCCACATATATCAGGATTTATCACTCATACATAAGAAGGGACTAAAAAATGAGGTCGGGTTCTATAGACCTATTTCAAAAGTATGCATACTTGCAAAAAACAAAAACATTCAGCCCTGGGTAATATTTAAGCATTTACAACACAAGTTTCTTAGAGGAAGGTCTAATGCTTCAAATCTAATCCTAGTTATTGGTTATATTTGCCAAGATATGGATAAAGGTAAGCAATTTGATGTCAAAAAGGACTATAGCAAAGCTTTTGATAAAATTGATCAGAATACCCTATTACAAACTATTCGACTTAGGTGTTCATAGCAATTTACTTAGGTGGTTTTCACCTTACTTTACTAGACTATGTAACTACATGTCTATTTGGGTATGCGTGCCTAGTGGGGAGTGCCTCAAGGATCTCTGCTCCGGCAATTGCTGTTTATAGTATCTACAATGTGATTTTTTTTAAAACTTGTATATTACGTAAGTAATCAACGTTAAAAAACGTAAGAAATTCAAGCCACCTGGTGTCACCAAAGGTCGTAATGGTGTGTTGCCAACCTGAAGACGAGATGTTAGACTTAAAGCAAAATTAAGTTTACCAGTTACCTTACCTTCCAAACCGGAACATATCAGAATTGACGTTATGGCGGCAGGGATAAGTAAGGCAGTGGTACCAATCCGGGCAAGTCGCTGCGAAACTAGTAGTATGTCACGGTGCTAGTGATGTTAAGCCTATTCTCACCTTTTACGAGCTGCTTGGCAGGAAGGTAGGTGGTCTATTCTGCAAGGCCGGACCAACTCGGGGTAAAAAAGGTTTTTTTTAATATAAGTCTTGTCTGACAATTAGAAAATATACCTCCCTATTTCATAAAAAATAAAATAATAATTTGAAACAAGAAAACTCAAAAACTCTAAATTTTAGAAACTTGCGATGTTTATCAAAGTTTTTTTTAATATTGCTCTGTAACTATAAAACTAGGTCTTTGAGGTAAGAGTACATTTATTTGCATATTCATGTCCTTATTTTCAAATTTTTATCTTCTTGTTGAATATTTCAAGTTTCGACAAATCACGTAGTAAAAAAAATCATAAATGACATAGAAACATGTTTTATTTTACACCTAGTGTCTTATGTTTTGCCTACTAAATGAAAATTTTTATACAATTTCTTCTATTGAAGATGCATTAGTCCGACAAACCGATTTCAACTACCTCGACACAACCTGTAAAGTTAATATTCTTGATTAAAATGTTCAGTAATATCATTGACCATTTATTTAATGACATTTAAAACGGTTTATTTGTAATTTAAAAAAAATGTAATATAAATAATGTAATCGGTAGTCCAGGACTATTGAAAAAAAATATTTTAAAGTGCCAAAATTTTCACTCCGAATATCACCTTTGCGTATTCCCAAAGTTCCCACTAAATATAGATAACTCAATCAGTCAGCGAGGTCTTTCAATTTTTTGTGTAAAAATCTGTATATTGATCTATTAATAATCAACGTTCTTAAAGCAATGCGATGCTACAACAACTTTTGACGTGATTTAATCATTTTAATTGTTTTATTATTATTATTATTACTTTGTTTTTTTATTTTTTAGTAATTCTGCCGTTCATTGTTTGTTTTTAGCTGTTTGCTAGTTTAGTGTGCCATGGAGTATTAACATGTATCTATAAGTAAGGAACTGAATTTTGGCGCCATTAAGAGAAAAGATGGTCGAAGTTTTTTCATAATTATTGATTTTCGTGTTTATGTTGAGTAAAATAAGTCAATTTTTGGTAGTGTTTTGTACAATTTTGTTCAGTGAAAGTGCACACATGTTTAATTATGAAGAAATTAGTTGCCGCCAAATCTCATATGAGCTTGAGTAATGAGGCCACCGCTTTACCCAAGACCCTTACATGACTTATTGACGACTTAAAAGTTTAATGCCGATTTTGGTAAATTTGATGCAAATTTCTACTTGACTAATGGCAAAATGCTAAAGCGAATCCCAAAACCTAAAGAAAGTGAAGTGAAGACCTGTTACTTATTTTGAAAGCTTACTGATTTTTTATAAATATATAATATTAATATAATAGTAATAAGTAGTATTAATATAATAGTAACAGTACTATTTTAATTGTTTAGCTGCTTTTAGTGTTTCATGCGAAATAAATAATTTCATCTTCCTGTTTAGGAAAACCCGACTGAACATCGACCTATATGGTTCATATTCTCGGGGATGGGAGCTCAATGGGCTGGAATGGGACGATCACTGATGGAGATTCCAGCGTTCGCGAACAGCGTGAGGCGCTCTGCTGCAGCACTCGAGCCGTATGGTATCGATCTAGAACACTTGCTGTTTAAAGCAAATGAGACCACGTTCGCTGACGTCATTAATTCATTTGTTTCCATAACGGCTACGCAAGTAGCTCTTGTCGACGTATTACGCGATGTGAATATTCGTCCTTCTGGGATGATTGGCTTTTCTATTGGAGAAATCGGTAAGAGAAACAGTACAAAATTTATTCTATTTTATCCGCGACGTTAGACATACAGTATGTGTGAGTGTGAGAGAATGTGTGTGTGTGTGTGTGCGTGCGTGCGTGCGTGCGTGTGTTTGTGTGTGTGTGTGTGTGTGTGTGTGTGTGCGCGTGTGCAAACCAATGTTACCATTTATCTCAAAAGCAACTTGTCCATTTTCATTGCGGTTTTCAGTGATGTGTTTAGATTCGAATAAAGTAGAATATAATAGAATACGGTAAAATCTCACCAATACTTATGTTATTGCCACATCTATATCTTTCAAAACCCAATACGCACGTTCGACTACGTACGTATTGATATGGCATAAGTACTATGAAAGGGAGAACTCTATTGTTAATGATAATGCGACTCTGTGAGAGATCTAATCAACTTATATGAACGATTTTATTTATTTATCCCTAGTCACATAAATTATTTTGTGGTTTTAAAATTTTTCAGTTACATTTTAAACTGCGTCGTGGGTTTTTCAACATCAAGTTTTATTTTTATTTTATCTGTATCATTACAATACTATGACTCTTATGCTGTAGGATGTGCATACGCTGACAATACGTTAAGTACGGAACAGGCGGTGCTGGCATCGTACTGGCGCGGACGTAGTATCGTGGAGTCTGAGTTGTCGCAAGGTGCCATGGCTGCAGTAGGGCTCTCCTGGGATGAATGCAACGCCCGTTGTCCGCCCAACGTCACGCCAGCTTGTAACAACGCTGCTGATAATGTCACGGTAATTGGAAATTGTAAAACAATCACAATTATTTGGGTACTTTTATTCACGATGGAATTATATGGGACCATTAAATCAATCTCATGTTTTGGCATTAACTGTTTTAATAAGTACCTAGAATTTGCTCCAACATATCCAATATTTAACGGGGGATACAAGATTCTAATAAATATTACTTTTATATGAATTTTTAAATGTTGATGGACAGTGAAGTCAGAAGAGGGTAGTGAAGCTTACACTGAAACTTGCATTTATTTTATTTATTACAATTATAATGTAACATTAAAACTTTTATGTGCATCATAGTGTATCTTACTATTATATGAATTGAAAACTAATAAACTTAGACTTAATCCGACTCAAATCTTTATCTTTTCTCTTCTTTATAAGTAACAAGATTCACACTAAAGGGAGATCAAAAAGTCCTTAAACGACTCAATCAATATTAATAATCATTACAATACTAGTTGACTGTTGTTTAATAAGGCCCCAAATAAAGCTATTTTTGCAAATTCAGTTTTTTTTCTGTTTTTTTTTTCAGCCATTTGTAAAATTTTGAATTCGGCGTCAGTAGTAACCTTGATCATTTCTTTTTGTTTCTTAAATGTGCTTACGTCCTTTCGATATTTGTTTAATTTAGATGTAAATTCCTTTATTTTCATACCTTTTGTTTTGCCATAAGAAATGTAATTGACTGCGTTGCGAGTGGAACAGAATGTGTGTGCGAGAAGAATAAATTGGTGATGAATGTAAAATTTCGAAATCATTCTTCGTCGCACATACTTAACAGTATGTTAGCATTAATTAAATCTTCAGAAGCCTTTTAAGTAGCACAATCTTTCTTATAATATCTACAAGAAGATCTAGGTCTCCACGACTTCCTATTTTTAATCTGCCATTGCGTTGAATATTTTTATTACTTCTAAAGCTTCTAAAGCTTTTTAAATATGTTAGCACATCATCGAATGCTTGAAGCGTAACAATTTAAATATTAGAAGAGGTTAGAAAAATTGGAACTCGAGAGGCATTTAAATGCGAGGGGCTTTTTGGAGCTTTCTTTGTACATGAATAGTAATTGCATTAATTTCCCTGGCACGAACTGTTAGGGAAGTGATACGAAAGGAAGTGAGGTTTTTGATGTATTTTGACAAAATTATGAAATGTATAAACTGTCTATCAAATTTAATACTATCTGATAATGGACGTAAGCGAACATAACGATGTTGTGTCATAATTACCTGGATTAAAATTAAAGACGAGATGAGAAGACGAGAAGGCTATCTGGTCCAAACACAAAAGGCAGCGATGACAGCGTTGCCACGGCTAACTGACTGGCGATTTTGACAAAACAACCGGTTCACTGGGCAAACATCACCGTATGCTCTTTAACGTAAGAGTGACAATCTCGCTTAGTTATTTTAATGTGTTTTAGTGTGCAGGGAAGTGATATTAAATTTGTTTCACCTTCGTTTATCAATAAAGAAATTATGTAAAAAGGGAATTCAAACATAACCTTTACAGGTAAAACTTAAGTTACATAAAAGCTTACTTTAGTTTGTTGTTGTTTTTAAGTAATTATTACATTTTCATATTATGTTTGTATTATGATTTGAAACATGGATTCTGGAATGTCGCCACACAGGGAAGTGAGCATTTTCACTATTCGAAGCTATTTTTGACTGTTTTTTTTTATATAAACGTATTGAAATTCTGTGAACAAGTGCTGCGCTATTCGAGTTGAACTTTATTAAAATACTAGCTGCCCCAGCGAACTTCGTCCCGCCAACATTCGGATAAAAACTATCCTATCTTTTAAGATGGACCAAACTACAGATATGTTTGAAATATTATCGAAATCGGTTCAGTAGTTTTGGAGTTTATTGGCAACATACATCGTGACACAAGATTTTTATATATATAAGATTAAAGCAAAAATAATCAACCATTAAATTAATGAGCTGAAAGTTGAGCCACCTAAAATTCCTATGTTTGTAGAACTACCCAATAGTAATATTAGTGATAATTCCACTAAGTATTAGCATTTTTTGGATGTTTTATAGTCAACCCGTACCGCCTGGCATGCACAGCTTAGAACAGTTTCTGTGGAAGAAAATAGTGTCGATTGTGTATGGAAAGTTTACATTCGACTTTATTATGCCAGGTTTCGGGGCCTGCAGAAGCTGTGGAAAGATTTGTGAAGGAATTATCAGCAGAAGGAGTGTTTACACGGCGGGTGAACAGCTCTGGAGTAGCGTTTCATAGCAAGCATATAGAAAAGGCTGCACCGCTGCTGCGATCTCATCTCCAGCGTCTCATACCAGAACCTAAACAGCGCTCTTCCAAATGGCTTTCCACATCACTGCCACCACATAGTAGCGACTCTAAACTTGGTATGTAATCTAAAATAATCTCAAAATGTAGATACCTATTCCTTTTTACATTTATTCTAGATTTCTTACCAAATAATAAACATAAGTCGCCTCTGTGGTCGAGCGGTTCTGGTGTTGGACTTGACTGCATGAGGTCCCGGGTTCGAATCCCGGTTTGGGCAACAAAAATAAAATTTGGGTTTTCCAATTTTCTAATTAATTTTATATATCAGAGGAGGTAAAAGAGCAAGTGGGTCACCAAAAAGTAATCACCACCACCTCTGCTATCCCCAACAGCAGGAGTGTCACAGATACGTTTCCGATACTAAAGGAATGAGTACGCTCATAAAAACGCACGCTGATAAAAACTGGCCAAGTCAAATCTAACGTATTATTAGTTCTCTTATGTTGAAATAACAGCATTTGTTATAGTTATTGAATAAAGCAAAGAAATAGAGCTTTATACTTGATCATAATGTTATTTTGTTCATTTAAATAAGGATTTGGATTTTGCATAGAACTTGGCACCCATTAAGATTTCCATTCTTTTGCGGCGGAGTTCACAGCCAAGCATAATTTTTGTATTGAACTTGGCTCTCCTTTTTTACATTTATGTTTTTGGTGGGATATCATTACTTTTTGTAAAGAAAACTAGGCAGGTATTTAATTATTTATTTTCTTGCGTTTTTTTTTTTGTATGTGTACCCCCCTATTTTCGAACTTTTTTTATTTTTCGATTTTTTTCCTACGTTTACACATAGTTACCGAGCTGGATTCCAAATATCATCCTTCTAGGTCATCTAGAAGTAGGTTAGGTTTAGCTACTATAGGTATGTCAGTCAGTCACTAGGTACTAAAATTTACGAATTTTAGACCTTTATATCTTTATAACAGTTTGAGCTAGCTTTATGAAATTTAAGATTCTTGATGTCCTTATAGACATGATTACACACACGTAGTTTTATGTATTTATGTTAAATAGATTTTGAGTTATAAAAGGGTCAAAAGTGGCACCAAGTGGTTCGTGTAAAATTACACTCGGCGCTGGCTTGCCAGTTCTTTGCTTGAACTTGGCTTGACACGCTACTGCGTATCTAGACTAAGCGTGAAAGTTTACCCAACTCCATTGTATATTTTTTCAGAACAAATCCAAGCATATTTGATGGTTTAAAATTAAATCAATGGGTCATATGGTTTTGTCATATACAGTAGTCTGACTCGGCTCCTTTTTTTAAATAAATGCCTACAGCGGAACGGTGTGTCAACACGCGATAGGGCTACGCGCCTTCAGTGTCATGTAACTGCATCTGCATATTTGAATTATATTTTAAAACAAATAAAAGTTGTTAAATGGATATTAAATTTTAATAGTTTGCACATGTGATATTTAAGATTACCACATTTCATAAAAATCCATCCTTAACAGCTCAAGTGAAGCTCATAAACAGCGTAATATACTTAGTCTATAATTGTTCTTTGCTTGCCTTCATTCACATATTTCTTAAATTATATTAAAATTTATATTCTATTTCATAACAAAAATCTTTTTAATGTTAAAGCAGCGAACGATAGCTTTCCTGGTGCTGAGAGATAGCCGTGGTTGACACTATAGATATTACGGGAGCGTTGCTGTCCTGTGAACGCGACATTTTACTCTCCGGACCGGAAAATGACACGATGCATTACAGTACCACAAATGGTCTTCTTGGTACTTACCCTATGCTCAAATCTTACTAGCGGTTAGACAGGGAGGTTAGGTATTCTATTCGACTTATAGGACCCAAGCCACCATGGAGAAAATATATTTTTCAATTGAGAAATAGGCTTTACCAAAACCAAAATAAAAATTTAATCTTACAAATATTAAGCTGTGCTGTAGAAGTCAGTACTTCTCTATACATAAGCAACTAAATTTTCGCATTACATTGCGTATGATATGTATACATGGGTGTATGTTTTGTGTGAGTGTGTGTGTTATATTGACCGTTCGTCACAGCGGCGCAACCGCGAATGATGTGTGTCACGTATTGTACCAAATGTGTACCAGACTCGACACGCGTAAGTGTGAACTAGTTTTCGGGAGTTTTTATAAAGATAGAACACTGTATATTACTGTTTTTTCTCCCAAAGTAAATGGTCTTTATTTGTCAGCTTGAAATATTTCTTTCAAAGACAAAACATTGTTTTTTTCCCACCACGCGGCTACGGGACTGTTATAAAAAAAATCTCAATTACACTTCAGCTAAGTCGTTTTTTATTTAACTTTTTAGATGTTGGTACTATGGATTTACTACTTTGTTCATTTCAGGACGATTGAGTGATGCGGCATATCACGTTAACAATTTGTTGTCTCCGGTCCATTTCGTGGAGGCGTTACGAGCGGTACCTTCGAACGCGTTGCTGGTCGAGTTGGCGCCGCATGCTCTGCTGCAAGCACTGTTGCGACGCACATGTCCCGCGCCCGCTGTTACAGTGCCACTGCTGCAGCGGGACGCGTCTGACGCCACCTTGCACTTGCTGATGGCGTTAGGCAAGCTGTACGGCGCTGGCGCTTTGCCTCGCCTTGACAAACTCTACCCACCTGTCTCCTGGCCAGTGCCTTGCGGCACACCCTCAATATCCCCTTACATCAAATGGGATCACTCCATTGAGTGGGATTTACCAAGTTTCGACTCAATTGCGTTTCCAGGAAAATCAATTGAGTACGATCTCTCCGACGCCCGTACATCTTTTATGAGCGGTCACAACATCTGCGGTCGTGTGTTATTTCCTGCAGCTGGATATGTCGTAAGAACATTAATACCAAGCATTACACAGTAGAAACAAAATTATGACTATACTGCATCTACTCACAACCTGTACAATTTTTAATTCAACGTGAAACTACAACATGTTTTTATGCAATACACAGTGCAACACACGTTATACGCAAAAGTATTTTCTGTCTGTGGAGATGATTAAGAATATGAAAAGTAAAAGGCTACTTTTCATTCGATATCTAAATGGTTCCCGTGGGATAGCTTTATATGAGAGCTTAGCTGCCAGGCAACATCTTGTCCTTCACATTGTTGTAGTAAATTTTGTAACATAAGTGATCACCTATAAAATATATTTGACATATCTTTACGTTTAATTTCGATGTATGTACACCGGGCAGAATTGTTTAGAACCAACGGTACAATTATATGCGATAGCAAGAAGTAAATCTTGAAATAACTTAAAGCTTTTTAACCTTAGCTCGATTAGAATTAAGGTTAAAAAATAATTATTAAACTGTTAGCCCTATCGGTGAGGTTAAGCAAAACCACGGTGAAATGGGTGTTGAATGATAGCTTATCGCAGAACATCAGGACGTTGCTTGGATGCGCAACCTAATGGACTTAAGTCACCGTATTCCGCATGTCCAGCGAGGCCATTTTCCATCCTCAGTCATGGTTTGGTTAGAAGTCTTATATTGGGGCTTAACTGAGATACACTTTTGTGAGGAAGGAGTAAAAAGAATGCGATTGTGAATCTTATCTTTGTAACATTTTCCGTTATTCTTTTTATTTATAAACAGGTATTTTTTGTTCTTTTATTAATTCGTGTAATGTTTTGTATATAGTTTTTTTTATTTAAGACTGTTCCATCGGTGTTGTAAATTTTCTCGTGCTGGGAAACTCAGATTGCGTTTTTTTCAATTTTCTCTTAAACACAACGCTAGTCGGGATTAGATAAGTTTCCGGTTGTTAATAGATTAGCCAGCAATCAAGTTATAGGACTAAGTTAAATATATAGTAATTTCGGCTAATCGTCGGTGCCCTGGTTGTACCTCTGCCTTACTCTTCCAGAATGCTCGTCCAAATACTTACCATTTACCTTTTGTAACAAAATCAAAAGAACGTAAACTATGAAAGCGGTCTAGCGTGTATGTTATAATTCTTGTATAAGTATTTTTTTATCTTTAGTTCTATTCGAGCTAAGGTTAAATAGCTTTAAGGTATTTCAAGATTTACTTCTTGCTATCGCATATAATTGTACCGTTGGCTCTAAACAATTCTGCCCGGTGTACCTAAATCGAAATCAAACGGTCGAAATTCAGTACTTCGACATAGCGATCTTTCGAAGTTCCGTACGTCGATTTTATGAACATTCTAAATACAATACTTCGTCATATCGTACTGTCGAAGTAACGTACATCGCACTGATGAACAATATGAATACAGTACATCGACATTTCAAACTTCGATATTCCGTAGTGCAGTCTTCTCTCTCCGTAGATATCAGGAGAGCTCCAAATATTCATATTTTCAAAAGTATGTTAAAGCGTCACTTTCTGCATTCAATGACTTTTCTTGTTTGTCTTAACTAATAATTAAAACAAGCTTCTGCTTTTAAAATAATTTGAGACGTCAAGTATTAGATCTCAGTAGAATTAATTTTTTCAATCAATTAATTCTCAGTAGAAGAAAAACAGTAGGAATTAGAACAGTATCCCGCTAAATCTTGTTCCATACTTTAGGGTTACCTGGAAGAGATCGCTGCCTCGGCGATAAGGCCGCCTTTGTGTATCTTCTTGGTGTAAGTTATTTTAATGTATTTGTGATTTATTTGTATTTGGTGCACAATAAAGAGTTATTGTATTGTATTGTTTCCTCAAATTGACTTAATACTTTGAAATGAAAGTCTTTATGATGTTCCATCAAAATTTATAGGTACTATCTATAAATTAGTGTGAGCATTACGTCGCAGTATCTTCCACTAGTTGAGCTTAATCAGGTTTGTAGTTGGAAATCGCCAAACTTAAAGACTTGTATGAGCATCTGTTAAGCGAAAACGGTGTTTATTTTTTTTTGTTTTAAGTAGCAAAATGCTGACACACATAAATATCTTAAACCTAAATACAAATGAAGTCGTTCAACACATTTTATGTCCAACACACATTGGAAATAATGTCCAGAAATTTTGACCTGAGGATAGTCTTGTTTTTAGAAATATGTCGAAGCATAAATCACTCAATCAATCCGATCCGATCTCCGATCCGATGATCCGATAATCATCACCCCTGTCTTCAAGAATTTTTTTTTCATCCAATAGATCTCGAAATCTTTTCAAAAATTTGCTTCGACTCAACTACCTTACGTCAGTGTGAAATGCCAATTCAGGTTCCTTCTTATCTAATTGCTGTTTAAACAGCCGCCTTTGGAGGACTTTTCCCTTTACGCAATTTACAATTTTGAAATAAATATCCATCTCATGTTTCGTGTTTAATTTCTTAGTAGAAAGCACTTGTTGATGAATTATGCAGTAGTCGCTAATGAAGTCTGGAAAATTTTCAACTTTGTTACAAAGACCAATAAAACCATTATGAATACCTGAATTTGTAGGGGCACCATCAGTTGTCATTTATCAGTTGCCAGATTAAGTTTATACAAGGGTTTGTATAAATTCTGGTATTCATAATAGTAAAAATAAGCTACCCAGCTGAATCTGGCAAATATATGCTTTGAATTCCGTCACGAGTTATTCCATTTTAAGAAATCTTACTAAGCAGTTCTTCTTTAGTAGCGAAATCTTTAAAAACCATCCCAATAAAAACAAATAATCGTGCAGAATCAGTGATATCTACTGACTCGCCAAATTGAAGCGAAAAAGCAACGCAGAGGACGATATGTTTTTGTAGTTTTTCGTTAAAGTTTTTATTAATTGTTTCTATACGAGACAACTGTAAACCATGATCAGCATTTTTAATTTCGATTTACTGCGTAGAATACAGGATAAATATCGCGACGGAACAGCGTTTGAAATATAATACAAGATAATGCTGAAGTAGTTGGTACTAATGTTGCGCAGTCTGATCTATTTACTTATATTTTTTGCCTTGCCACGATCGACTGGGCCACCCCTTGATAAAAGGATTGTTTTTCCCATTTTCCCTGTTAATTTCCCAGTTTTTCTTTTCATAAGAACCCGCTCCTGAGAACAACCAATACAACAAAAAATAATTAAAAAACTGTACCGTGATCCGAAGTCTAATAAAAAAATGAGATAGGCCGTTGCTTTTGTCTCTTTTTTGTGTCTTTTGTCAAGGAGGGAACCTTAATATTGCGTTTCGCTGTCTCTTTTTTCTCCCACCACCACTAGCAACGACGAAGCATCTTTAAGCATTCGTCAGTTTTATGTGGCAGTGACGTTTTGTTTTCGCCCAGAATACTCGTGACTTGGTGAGTCTTAGAATATTTTATTTTATTTAAAATCTAATTTTACTAGTTTTAAAAAGTGACGTTCTCAACACTTGAATTATTTTTTATCGGTTCTAGTGCCTACATTTTTTATATTTAGTTACAAATGTTAACATGTTGCAATTACTTAATTATTTTCCGAGAATTCAAACCAGTCGTTAAAGAAGTTATTCAAAATTTTATTTTTGTTTTAATTTTGTCTTAAAAAAACACAAAAAAATGAAACAGCGGTGTAACCGCTCGATTGAATTATTGAATTTAAACGTTATTTTAACATGAAAATATTTTTTTTAGATCAAGAAGTAATAATAAATATCATTATTGAACCGTTAAGATGAATGAAGATGATATAATTTCTAAAATCGAACTAAATAAGGATGCTTCATCTTCCAATGTTATTAATCCTTCACGGCAAGGCAAGAGAAAACGAACTGATAGTTCCTCGGAATCATCTTCATCGGATAGTGATTCCAGTAGCAGTTCAAGCTCTAATTCGTCATATTCTGTTAAGCGTTCACGTTGCCATAGGCGTAAGAAATCGACTCGTAGGCACCGCTCGCATAAGTGTAATAAATTAGGTAAATTAATTAATAAAGTTAACGCCCTTAAATCCAAATTAAATTGTGACAATCCTACTGATAGCTGCAATATTTATGATAACTGTTATGATGATGATAGTATTCGAGATAATGTAAGTGGAAGTTTATACAAAGACGAATTAGAGCTCGATAAAGATGCAGAACCTGAATTCTCACTCGTTATCACTCACATCGGTACAAAATTAAAAGAACCAGAGGTACCCAGAACTGAAAGTGCTTATTTAAAAATGTTAGAACACGTTCAAAGGCCACGAAGATTGGCACAATGTGAGGTACTCTGATGTTCAGAAAAAATATCGGGCTTTATCGAACTGGAGGTAAATGATGAAATTAAAAGCATTGATACCTCACGTACAGCTGTTAAGACAGACAAAGCATACGCAGCTATTAGCTATGCTCTGATTAAGCAGAAAGATCAACTTGAAAATGATTTACGAGGTTTCTTAACGTGGGCAAAGGCTACGCCTAACCTACTCTACGACGACATTCTTAAGAAAATGGAGGAGATTTTTGTTAATGGTCAATTTTCTAAAATATCTAATAGCGCACTTCAACAAATAAGAGAGGCCATTCTAGCTCAAGTTCGAGTTCCGTCTAATAAAAATATATTACGAAAAATATCACCTTTAAGCAGAAACCTTTTTGAAGCTGAAAAATTCACTTCATCTTTAACAAAGATGGGTGACGTTCGAAAAGTTTTTATATATGTTTTATATTTTATATATAAATAGGCCCTTTCGAGGCAGGGGAAACTCCGATAGACGAAACTATGATCGAACGCCCTCGACAAGAGGAGGTTGTGGTAGACAAAACTCGCCATCATCCCGCCGGGATAGGAGAAATAAGCAAGGATATTGACAAGCCGGTACGTTTTCGTGCGGGACAGTTGCAGACTTTTCAAAAAAGATGGGAGAAAATAGGCGCTCCGAAATACATTCTCCAAGTAATTTCAGGTTACCGTATCCCATTTTCAAAACTATCTAGGAAATACAAGACAAGCAACGCACGAAAATGTAGATTTGATTGTGGCTATAGAAAAAAATGAAATCGGAATATACTAGTACCATTCCCCATATCTCACAGCTTCCTGTAACGCATGTTCCTAGTTCCCAAGTCGGACAGAGACTTAAGACCTATTTTCGGCCTGAGGTGTTTAAATCAATACGTTCTCACGACTCCGTTCAAACTGATCAACATTCAAAAGGTTCCAGACTTCCTACAACCGAACGATTGGCTGGTAAAAATAGACATTTCACAAGCTTACTTCCATCTTGCCATCCACGCCAGCCACCGGCGGTTTTTTCGACTTGTATATCGAGGAGAATTGTTACAGATGAACTGCCTACCATTCCGATTGAGCTCGGCACCAAAAACATTTGCTTCCATAAGCAACTGGATAGCCCAAGTACTTCGTCAACGCGGAATAAGACTAATAGTGTATCTCGATTATCTACTCGCAAATACCAATGCGTCTGTTCTAGAGGAGCATGTAACTTTTAGTATAAATATGCTGCGCTATCTAGGCTGGAATATAAACTTAAAAAAATCAATACTCACACCAAAGAAAAGCATAGACTATCTAGGCATCGTATGGGATCACTAGTTGAATCGCAAATTTCTTCCAGAACCAAAATGCCGCAAAATCAGAGATGTTATCTCGCAAGTGCTTCACAACGCCCCTGTCAAATTAAGAGAACTTCAAAGTCTTGTGGGGATGATGAATTTTGCAAGCTTCGTAGTACCTCGAGGCAGATTAAACCACCGTCAGGTCCAAAAGCTGGCTATTCACCACCAAAACCGCAACTCAAAATGGCTAGCCCTAAACCCAGAGTCTGTGAAAGATCTAGTTTGGTGGAGCAGACATGTCAAGGACAAGACAAAGATTGATTGATTGACTTTTGTGGCTACAGACAGTCCGGATGGAGATTAAACAAAAATAGTGATAATAAGGGCCTAGATCCCGTTTATTGGATTAATTTTTTGGTTAGTAGTGACCTCGATAGGAGAGAATCTGTAAATTGTAAGAGTCTTTTTCTCAGCACGTGTGGCAAGCCCAAACCAGCAGATGTGTAATATCTGGATGGATTAAGAAGTTACTGCTTGATTCGGGTATAGAAGCTGCAGCGGGTAGTTTTCGAGCTGCAGTTGCATCAAATAGTTGGATATATAATACACCTATTAAGGAAATACTTTCAAAGGGGAATTGGAGGTCAGAAAATACTTTCAAAAAATTTTACTGTCGTCAAGTATATCAAACGAAACCTAGCAGTTCCAAATATTCAGGTTTCCAAGTCGTACCTATCTAATGTACTGATATTGCATTACAGATACACACATTATAATGTACATGAATAAGTATTGATTAGCAATTATTATAGAAATAATTGCGAATCAATACTTCTAAAATAGAAGCATTAAAGTGTTTTACTATAGCTGTTATAAATTATGAAAGTCACTTCGTATATAGCTATATCATAACAATAAATTAATTTCCAATTTAATTGATCACATTGACGTTAATCCACCACCACCAGATGATAACAAACATCTCTCGTTTATTTTATTAGACTTCGGATCACGGTACAGTTTTTTAATGAAAACGTTTTACCTGAAAAAAATAAAACGTATACTAAAATACTTACCTGATCCGAAGTCTAATATTAAAAATACTGGTGGACTATACAAAACAACAACATAATGACACATAAAACTGACGAATGCCCAAAGATGCTTCGTCGCTGTGCAACGAAACTGTCACTGTGTGTGGTGGTGGGAGAAAAAAGAGACAGCGAAACGCAATATCAAGGAGGGAAAGAGACAAAAGAGGATGCGGAAGAAACGGCATATCTAATTTATTTTATTAGACTTCGGATCAGTTAAGTATTTTAATATACATTTTAAAGTAAAGTATCTTCACGCCCATATCCCCGAAGAGGTAGACAGAGGCACAACCAGTGCACCCACGACTAGCCGAAGACACTAAGTCCCACAATGTGATAGGTGGCAAGCCTATCGCCAACCGGGCACATTTCCAATCCCGACCAACATTGTTTTTGTTAGAAAATTGGAAAATCAAATTTTCTTTTTGTTGGCCGACCCGGGAATCGAACCCGAGACCTCATGCAGTCAAGTCCAACACCCGGACCGCTAGACCACACAGGCGATTACGTTTTATTTTCAGGTAAAACGTTTTCATAAAAAAATTGGTCTCTCGTTTCAGGTGTGATGCAATGACCACGTGAAATAGTCACAACACCGTCATCACAAACATCCTCTACCGTCATTGTCACGATATTCGTGTTGACACGGTCACGGCATTATAATTATACTAGATATTATCACCGTCGTGCCAACTGTCACGACATTGATACAACATCCTCACGAGACCAACACGACATTGTCACCAACAATATCATCGAAGCCTTCCCCATCAACATTTGTAGTATTTGTTACATATACAACCTGACTTTTTAATCACCATCCAAATTTTAATAAGTTGATCTTAAGTGAAAATAATTAAATACGTGTTTTTTCTTTTAGTATCCCTCAATACTAAAATATTAATATATGACATCACAAAGTCGTCTACAAAATATTGAAGTTTATGGGCAGCTCCGTACCTACGCGCTGAGTGCTCTGATGCTATATAGGTAGGTACGCGGCAGTAGTAACGCGCCGAGCGACCGCAGTTCATTGATATTTGATAATAATAACAAATAAAGATTCAAATTTTCATAAATTTCATGAATGGATTTATTTATAGATATTTTATGCCCAAAAAAAATGTGGATGGTGATAAAAAAATCTTGCTGTATAGTATAGTTGCCTTTGTCATTTCTATCGTTTCGCTGGTTTAATCAATTCTAAATCTTTGTTAAATCTAAATACACCACTCACCTTACTTTTATGTATGTACCTTACTAACGTTTCAGTATATGGTTTGGAAAACTATGGCGTACCTATTGAACAAAAAAATGGAGGATACTGCGGTTGTTCTAGAAGACGTCCAAATCAAACGTGCGACAATTATGCCTCGCGATGGGAAGGTGCGATTCCTTGTTAATGTGATGAATGACTCCAATAAATTCGAAATCAGTGAGGGAAGTGACTTAGTTGTTGACGGACGTGTGAGATTACCTGAGAAGCCCGTAGATGAACGACTTCATCTTATTGAGCCTCCTGACACAGACCCTAAATTGCCACTATTACTCAACGACGACATCTACAAAGAACTACGCATGCGCGGGTACTATTATGATGGTGTATTCCGAGGTATAAATAGAACAGATGCGCACGGTAATGTTGGAGAAATATCTTGGAATGACAACTGGATTGCTTTTATGGACACAGTGCTTCAATTCGATATCATCGGACAAGATACTCGTTCAATCTTACTTCCGACCCGAATACAGCGCATTCTCATCAACCCTGCCGCACATTTAGCAGCTCTTTTAACTAACAAACGTATGTTTTCAGTGCAAAGATACCGAGATATTAACACCATACAGTCAGCCGGTATAGAACTCAGAGGTATAAAGTGGACCCAAGCACCATGTGCAACGAATGCACAAGCAAATGTTTATCTTGAGAAGGGCGTATTTATAAACTACTTAAATATAAATCCAACCAAGGATACTTTTCTCACCCTTCGGGAAGCACTTTTAGTTAACTTACAAATTGTTTTGGATTGGATTCTGTTAGAACAATTCAATGGACCAAAAGTAAAAATAGCGGAGGTTGCGTCGAACAGATCACCGGAATCACTCCTGTTGCCATTAATTCTTGATCTCCTAGAAACTGAACCTGTCATCCAAGTGGAAGGCATAGATACAACAGTAGTCACTGTAAACCAAACGAAGCAGTATAAAACAGCCCTTGAACATCTTGAAATGAAGGTAATTTTTAAAATATTCTCAAATTTAAAACATTGCATTCGTTATCACTTACTTAAAATAAAATATTTAATCGTTTTCAGGTGATTATGAATAATTTAGTTGAAACACTGCCCGTAACAAAATGTAATCTAATTGTTGGCGAAAACATGCTATCGCAACCTAATTTATTACATACTCTAGGATGCTCATTGGTGGATGGTGGTATGTTGCTTCTTAAGGAATCACCAGGCGTGTTGGATACGATGGATACTATGAGCACATTGTTCGTGGTGTCACGACAACTTGTTGCTGGGTATGAATTGTTGCTGGTGCGTCGCCTAATACCGCTACCACGCTTGAGTGTAGTAGTAGAGCTAAATGAAGAGGATTACGGATGGATAAAACCCCTGCGCTACGCTCTTAAGGAGGCCGAGAGCAAGCCCATGCGTATTTATGTGGTGTCGTACTCGATCACCGGTGGAGTGCTGGGGTTAGCAATGTGTTTGCGTGCAGAACCGGGTGGACGCGCTCTACGTTGCTTTCATTTGCCGGGTGCCCAAGAACGTTTCGATCCCAATGGACCTTTATATGCCAAGCAAGTAGCTGCAGATCTCTATATGAATATCCTACGCTCTGGATCTTGGGGCTGCTATCGCCATCTGCCTCTTACATCACTTGCCACTAGACAGGTGAATCTACACAACTAACTCAGTATTTACTCGTATATCTTTGACTAAATAATATAAATTATAACATTCAAATCGTTTTAGGTAAAGCACGCGTTTGTAAATACTGAGACTCGTGGTGACTTATCTTCTCTGCAGTGGATTGAAAGTGATCTGCAGTTTACACTGGGGAAGACACTTCCGAAAAATAGACATTTGTGCTACGTGTATTACGCACCTCTTAATTTTCGTGACATTATGTTAGCTACGGGCAAATTACCTCCGGATTCCCTGCCTCGAAAATTTGGATTGTGGGTATGTAATTTTTAATTTACACGTTTTTATGAGAGCATCAAATTTGACGTTGTCTTGCCACATTTTGACACTTTTATTAGATTGTGGTGTAATAAATTATTTTTTAAACTGAAATAAGGAAATGTTCATTTTGTCATATATATGTGCAAATAAGTGGTAAGTGTAACATTAGTGAAAGAACTTTTCATTAATTCATATAGAAGTCTTTATGTATTAATGAGGGAGTTTTAAATTTGTGTCTCTATTTTTCAAGCCTACTTGTGCAAGTCGGTTTTCTCTACAACATTCTTAGCGTTATTCCAATTTTTTCACCTTCTTATTCAATAAGTCTCTGAATTCTTCGTATTGAAGGCCAAGAATAAGTGAATTTTATTGTATTAAGCTAATGTTATAGGTGTGTTTGAGTGATGTTCAGTTTTTTGGTCACCTAAAAAAGAAAGCAAAAAGCTAAGTGTGCTCAGATTACCGAGACAGTACTTCAAGCCGAATTTGGGCAGGGACTCCTTCCTTTTGACAGTATTCGTCATATTAAGACTATTCGAAATGTCAAGAGAGAGGTTGGGTCTTTCAATGTTTTCTACCACATATTATACTGTGCTGGATACTTTGAGTAGTGGTTTGGTTTAATACCTGCCACTCACTTTTACTTCAGAACATGGCGTATGAGTTTATAGTGTCTTGTCCATCACCTTGATGGGTGGCGATCCACTACTAACGATTCTGAATATATTTCTTTCAACCCACTTTGTGGAACCAATAATAAACTAAAACCGTTAGGAAATTTGGAACCTCAAGAAAAAAGCCTAGTGATTTCTCAAAGAACGGTAACCTATTTGGTGTTGCGGATGTTCGTGAGCAGTCTATCGCTGCTACACTTTACATCGGGTGACCCACGCTTGTTTCATCTATGAAACAAGCTAACGTATTTAAGGATTCTGTATTATGTTTTTTACAGTAGGTATTATTCATAGGATTGCTTATTGGGACTCGAGTTCAGCGGACTATCGTCAAACAAGAAAAGGGTGATGGGAATCGTCGAAGCTCGAGGTTTAGCAACAACTGTACTTGCTGATAAAGAGTTAATGTGGGACGTTCCCGAATCATGGTAAACAAGAGTTATTTTTGATGTCTATAACTAGGATGTCCATTAAAAATTAAAATGATTAGTCTCAGAGTCCGTAAAACGTTCTTACCTAAAAGTTTCCTTATAAGAATTCATGTAGTGCACAATGTTACAAAAAAGAACTGTAGAAATTTAAATCCCTGCTTTCTAAAATAGATAAATACGAGTAGCTGTGCAGGTTAAACACTTACGTATCACATAATTTTGTACATCATCATTTGTATATTATACGAGTATTTTACATACAAACATAGATACATATCTTCACGGTAAGTCTCTTACGCAGCAGGCAGAGATTGTAGATTGTGCTTCATAATATTACTATCTGACCCTGCGGACGTTGTTCTGCTTTTTCTTGCTGTGATTCACCCTCATCACTTAGGGTTATGTAAAATAGACGTTTTGAAGGAGTTCAATCACGGACACCGTGACTCGAGAATTTTATATATTAGATACTCCTCCCACCCTACTTTATACACTTTGTCTAACGTCACAATTAGTTGTTGGTTATGGTGGTTTTTCCAACCCACAATTTGATTATGCAATTATAGCAGCCGGCGCCAACGATTATGATCTATGCTCGGTTTTCACACATGAATAAGTATTTTTATAAAAAAAATCTTATAATCGACACATCAATGTGGCTCGTCTAAAACGTAAGCTGAAATTAATCGCTAATTAGTATCTGTATTAATTGCACTTTTTTGTATTATAGCAAATTAAAGACATTATATTTATAAGACTTATATTGAGTGATTCTGCAATAAATTAAAAAAATAGATTATCAGGAATTAATAAATTAATTAATTACATAAACTATAGATGACATTCGCTGAATACAAACAAAACATATAAAAAGTAGTGCCTCATAGAACAACTTATAAATTACTACTGTAAGTTCAGTGGTGGAAATAGTGGACTGTATGGAGTTTAGGAATAACCAACAGCAGAGTATAGGAAAAAAGTATAAGAAAAAACGCATAATATCAGTCGCGTCTACAGATATAAATTATGAAAAGAAAGTAAGTAAATAAAAAGTTTAATTTAAGTGACTGACGCACCGTCATGTATAGCCGTGTTCCCAAGCCAGTAAGGCAGCACAAAGCTCGAAGCGAGGAATAGTTGTACATTTGATAGCCACCTTACTTTTAACAGTGAGAAGACGCACATAAACTTCTCCAGAAGCCGTTACGGTGTGCGTGTAAATACAGAACCCATAAGCTTTTTCTGACACATCAGCAAATATATTATTATACTTCCGGAAAAATATATACATATATATTGTATAGAAATTGATGATTTATATGTTATCCATCTTGGAATGTTGAAATTGTTCAAAGTGGGTAAAGTGCTCTGAAACATTTTCCAAGCATTTCCAATTTTACAAAGAACAGTTTCGTCCCAAGAGCACTTAGTAAGCCAAAATTGCTGCACAATGATTTTGGCTTCCACGATGCAAGTAACCACTAAACCAAGCGGATCAAAAATTTGTGCAACAGTCGATAAAATGCGACGTTTCGTGATTTTATTGTCAAGATAATATAAAAAAAAGTATCACGTAAACATCTCCTATGAAGCCCTAATGTCTTTGCGTAAGTGTCGCTTAATCCAACAAAATAAGAGCGATCATCTTGCATAAAGCGTTTAGCACATCGCCTGAATTGGAATGCCATTTTCGCAGATTGTACCTAGCTGGCAAAAGGGTACAGGATGTGACGATACTTATTTACTATTTATGTAACAGACCTCCTACCAGACAAATAATCATCCATATAAAAATCGTGTGCTGTTGTGAATACATTTTTTTATCTCTGCACTCCTTGGAGAGCTGAATCAAATACCTGGTGGCTAAAAACGGCGCAGAGGCTGTGACATAAATCACGTGTATATGTTTTTAACTTATGGCTTGGATCAGCTCTCTAAAGAATGCTACGTAGAGGTCTATGAACTTCCGCAAGTGTTTAGCGGTACATCTTTTTAATGTCAGCACTGACAACAATCTTACAAACTGGCGAGAACAAAGCAAGATTGAAAAGAAGTATTTGGAGGTCGTTAAACGATACAGCTAATGTAGATGTCGCAGATGCATCAAAGACTACCTGAAGTTTGTAGTGGAACTTGTTTCCTTTATGTGAGAATTACAAGAAGATTCACTCATGTGTCCTAGTTCTAAGTATTCTTGCATAAAATCGATATAGAGCCTTTTAAGATGACTGTCTTTAGGTAAACGACGTTCAAGAAAGAGAAATCTGCGTTTAGCCATAGTGTGTGTATCTCCTAAAATACTAGGTGGTTCCTTAATTGGAACCACCTAGTGTTTTAGGCAAGCTGCATTGTAAAGTTCGTACGGTTTTAAACTTAATTTAATGAAAGAAGTTATTATGGTTGCCAAGGAGTTTAATTGAGGAGGACTAGGTTTAAAAACGTTGGTAGTGTCAGTAGATTAAAATAAATCTGTTTTTGAAACTATTTTTAATAGATTATAAAGTTTAATAAAAATGTAAGTAAGTGCTATAATTTAAATGTTTTATTTCTGTTAATATTTATTTAATATTTGCATACCACAATGTGGAAGAAAATATTGTTATGATTAAATATCTTTTTAACAACTTCTTAAAACACACATGTCGTATTTAATTTTCTTTAATTTAATTTCAATTGTTGTGGGGATTTTCGGTATTATTTTCATTTTACTTAAACACGAACTACATGTGAAAGGTTTAAATTGGTTTAAAATCTGGAATAGTCTGGAAGTGTTTTGGCACATATCTCCGAAGAGGTAGGCAGAGGTACAACCAATGCATTCACTATTAGCTGAAGGTGAATTTTAGGCCCATAGTGATACTCGTATATTATTATTTTTTTATTGATGTTGTCGTGCTAGAACAAGTAGATGAAATTTTATTATCGTTAGTGCATTTAGTATGGAAGGTACACCGTTTGTATAGAACTTGTTTTTGTAGTGTGTTTGTGTGTGAAAAAAGTTCAGGGTGAGCTACTTTTGAGTAAGGCAAGTTTATATTAAAAGGAAATAAATGTGGAGAAAACTAGGCAGGTCTGTGGGAGTTGTAATACTTAATATTCAATATTCTCGGCCTTTGCGAAGACATGTACAGAAAGTAAGTATGAACAGTCAGTCAAAAAAGTATCGGTAATGGATTATTTATTTATGGTTCAAAATTATTTTTTTTTGTACTTTTATTGTTACAATAGCGCAACGGTTTTCTATTACAACGCAGAGATTAAGTTGCGTTTGTTTTTATATTAAATACAGCGCTGTTTTTAGTTTTATCATTTATCATTTATTATTTATTTACTATTTATTATTTATTAGTGCGTATTGCAAATTTCATATTAGAAAAAATATATCGAACAAAGAGTTTATCCTCAATTTTAAAGTTGTGTACTAGGAATTCGTGCCGAAAAAAAAATTTGAAGAAATAAAGTTTATGGATTTTGCACCTCGTTAATGCGGCTACGTACATGACCATCATTGTAAACGAAGTTTTGACCAAACACTCAACAAATACCATTGAGTGAACACTATATTTAACAGATATGGCTCCAGCTAACTCCTTTTTTTCTTTTTAAACTGAAATTATTAGTTCCTGGCACCCATTTTTGATCGGTAGAAGATATAAAAAAGAATTAGCGGCGAGAACAGAACTCGATTCCGGAAACTGCGTTTAAACAATGTTTTGATGTTTAGATTATTCGTTGGAGTAAGTGTGTCGTTTCTGAAGGAGTATACTTTGAAGGTGACAAAATAAATTTTAAGGATTTTTTTTCTTGGCAGAGTATTAGTATGTGTACAAAAACTTAATTTTGCTTCAATCACCATAACGATTTTTTTTCGTAAAATTATCAGGTCACTGGAACAGGCAAGTACAAGCCACGGTACCAGTGGCGTACGTAACAGCGTATTACGCTCTCTGTGTGCGGGGGCGGATGCGGCGAGGCGAATCCGTGCTAATACATGCAGGTGCAGGTGGTGTGGGTCAAGCAGCCATCACCATAGCTCTGGCCACTGGCTGTGACGTGTTCACGACCGTGGGCACGCCAAAAAAACGAGCCTTTTTACAACAGCGCTTCCCCGCGCTGCTGTCCGAAAACATCGCTAACTCACGTGACATGACTTTCGAGCAGCTGATATTAAGACGAACAGGTGGCCGCGGTGTCGACCTCGTACTGAACTCACTAGCAGATGAGAAGTTGCAAGCTTCTCTGCGCTGTCTGGCAAGGAGGGGTCGTTTTCTTGAGATTGGGAAACTTGATCTCTCCAATGATACTGCTTTGGTATATATTTTTTTATCTTTGTTTTACAAATAATACCTCAAATACAATAGCTTTTAACTAGCGACAATACCGAATTAAGAGTGTACCTTTTTTAGCGTAGCTTCAAACAACCTCATTCAAATGGATGGACGCCAAACAAGCTCAAATTTACTGTCATTTTGAGAAACAATTAATTACCCGGCATTAAGCTTTTGGCACGCACAGAGCCAAATTGAGACAAAATAATAATTTTAAAGCTCCGGTTGAACAATATAAGTCGATAAATAATAGACATGTGAAATTTAATCAAAAAGTATGTACCGTTAATCTACTCATGAGCAATGAAGTTGAACTGCAGCTACGAACTGGCTCGCAGCACAACTTATCTATGATTTCACTCGTTCGTCGAACCGAACCATATGCAAATTAATGATTACAGTTTTGTAGTAAGTGGTAACAGAAAATATCCCACAAGGAAATAACAAGATCAGTTTGAAGGTGAACTCCAATGCGATCCAATATAAATTTTAAAAAGATCCAATTTACTAGCTGTTTTCGAGTAACTAAATAAAACATTACCTCAAAATGATTTGGGACAGTTTAGTCTTTTACTATACTTCGCTTAAAATTAGTTTTATTAGCTACTAGCTGTCCCGGCGAACTTCGTTTCACCCGTTCAGTATGAGAAATAATAAAGTATTATTTTTCCCATTTTCCCTGCAACTTTGCCGGTTTTTTTTTCGTAAGAACCTTCTCCTGATAATAACTTACACAATAAAAAAAGAATTTGCCAAATCGGTCCAGCCGTTCGAAAGTTATGCGCTTACCAACACATTTAGCGATTCATTTTTATATTATAGATTACGTCTTTATCTGATTTTGAAAAAAGGTCAAAATGTTTTGGTCATACAGGGTATGTCAGTATTTTTGAAAAACTCCACTGTCCATGGCATATTGTTGGAAAACCTGTTCAATGATCGTGAAGACAATGAAGAAAAACGAGCAGTATTTCAGTGCGTGAATGAGGGCATCGTCAGCGGAGTGGTGAAGCCATTGGACAGCACCGTATTCTTCAAGCACCAACTCGAGCAGGCATTTAGGTGAGCGGCTGCTTTGTACATAAATTATGTTATTGCATTTAGTGGTTTTATAATACAGCTGGTGGTCACATGTTACAGATATATGGCGACGGGCAAGCACATCGGTAAAGTGGTCCTATGCGTGCGTGCGGAACAGGAGGATGAACCCAATAACAAATTGGTAACTTGTGTGCCACGCGTCTCCATGCACCCCAACAGGAGCTATGTACTAATCGGTTAGTATGAAACATTTTAGTTGTTCAGAAAAGCTGAAAATGTTCAATATACATTTAACTTGTACTGTATAACTTGTATACTGACCGCCTCGTTGGTCGAGTGGCTAGCGTACTCGCCTAACTGCATCGTCGAACCGCGAGGCTTGGGTTCGACTCCCAACGGGGGCAGAAATTTGTGTGATGAACATTTAGATGTCTGCATTTCCGGGTCTGGGTGTTTATTAAATTTATTCCGGTATCTATTTAAGCATTTCTATGTATTGGTATCGTTGACTAACACTTATAACACAAGCATATAATTTGCTTAATTCGGGGTTAGATTCAATTTGTGTAACTTGTCCAGCGATATTGATTATTATTATTATTATTCTGTTATAAACATGTTTGACCTCATGATTCACAGGTGGCTTGGGTGGCTTCGGCTTAGAGTTTGCAGATTGGTTGATAAAGCGGGGAGCAACCGCTATTGTGTTCAACTCGCGCAGTGGCGTGAGCACCGGTTATCAATCAAAATGTATCCGAAGGTACTGTATGTTACTTCATTTCATTTCATTTCTCTTAAATCACAGAGTAATTGTAAATCACCTCCGTTAGTAACCATAGATTT